>JBBMOE010000011.1:1465683-1602184 GCA_037975065.1 Chaetodon trifasciatus
GGGGGGGGGGTTGGATGTCTCATCTTCTCTTGCTTTTACACACTCTGCTGTCTGAGTCTGAGCAAGCGTCTGCAGGGGGGATTATCACCCAAACTGGCAACTCAGAACTCCTCTCCTCTCCTCTCCTATAGTAAACTCTACGCTCCTCTCCTCTCCGCTCCTCTCCTCTCCTCTCCTATAGTAAACTCTACGCTCCTCTGCTCTCCTCTCCTATAGTAAACTCTACGCTCCTCTCCTCTCCGCTCCTCTCCTCTCCTCTCCTCTCCTCTCCTCTCCTCTCCTCCGACCCCCACATTACATTAGTTGCATAAAGAGAACGCTGACCAGCGACTCAGTGCTCATCATGTAGTCACACTTCACGTTCCTGCTTGTTGACCTGGAAGTGATGCAGTGGGATTGTACAAGGCGGTCTCAAAAGCCTATGTGTGCATTTATAAGTGTGTGCATGTGTCTTGAATATGTCTATACGGGCGTGTGTGCATGGGGCGGGTTGACAAAAGCAAGGATGAAGGCTTACAGGCAGAGGTGCTCTTTGGATTGAGTTTCTTTGGGGATAAAAATCCTACGGTGAGTGCTATATAAGGCTTCTATTAGACTGTGTGTTTTTTGTTACTGTCCTTCGGTGCATTAGCTTTTAGACATGTGAACGTGTGTGCATATGTGTGGTCAGGTTGCCTTTGTCCTCTCCCCTCAGGCCTGCACTCAGATGTCAGTGAGTCATGTGGAGCTTATACAGGTCACTAATGCATTGAGAGGGGAGGGTCTATTCACCGTAGCCACTCAGAGCCCAAACAATAACCCGTAACTCGTGTCCGCACAAGAGCTCAACTCCCGGGAAATAGACCCACTGACCTAGATCCAATCCCTATCTAGTGAAGAGACACCACATTGCTGACATGTTGACATCCTCAGTCTCAGTGATAGTGTTGTTTTTGCCATGAGGTGCCTTTTAAACATTGGCTGAAATCCAAAAGGATAGTCATGTGATTGAACTCTTATTCGAAGAAGCGAGGGATTTAATGACGGTAACCCTCATAACCTTTAGCGTGGTTAGAGTTTACCCACAGTGGCAACAATTCCCACCCTCATAAGTGGCAGTAGAAAATGCAAGTACCAAGAAGATGCTGCTTTGAAAAAGCAAAATTATGGTTTTCTTTCTGGAAATACTGATTTAGTTTAAATAGTGGTAATTTGACTTATGCAGATTACAACCTGGAGCACATATGTGATTTGACAGAACATCGCAGCATGAAGCACAACTTGTTTCTAGCTTTAAAACATTTTGTGACACTATGATGGAGCAAAAATCAGAGCGCTGTTAAACTGTACTGTATGTTAAGTCACTGTGATTTTTTTTTTTGCTACTTTCTGATGTTTTATTAACTAAATTAGTCAGTTAGTGAAAAAAGACTGATTATTCAACAATGAAAAGAATCATTAGTTTCAACCCTATCCTCTGTTTTAGTAAAAATTGCTCTCTATGTGGGAAACTGACCTAATGTGTGTTACTGTATTGCTGAGTTTGGTGTTGCTGAAATTTGCAGAACATTGATGCAACATTCTGGGCGTAGGGCGTTCTCACAATCTGCCACACCTTTCTGTGTGTAAGCATGTGTGTGTACGTGTGTGTGATGCACAAATGAAGAAGTAGGCAGCAAGAGGGAGTGTCATTTTTCTTGGTTAACAGCAGATCAGTGACATAGATTGTAAATGTACGGCTCTTTGAAATGCAGATATTAGCTACACTTGTCAGTAGCTGTCATATATCTTTATATATTAGCAATTACAGTTTGTTTTTTTGCCCCGTAGAAACCTACCCAAAGCAGTGTGTCACAGGGAAGGTATGTGTACCCCTGACCCAAACTGTATTGTTTGGGGTTGTGTGTTCTCGGTTGGCCTAAGAGCCAGAGACTCAGCATGGTGAGCTACTGTTGGTCTGCCACATTCTTGCTGAACATTTCTCACCCACATCCCTCACTGCAGCACATTGTCTTCTGTCTCGTCTTGAAGGGGCTGCTTTGTTTGCAGGCACTGCTGTTGACTCAGGTGCGGGGATGTACTAAGATAACTTCCCCTTCCGCCTCCCGCTGTCTCCGTCTCCCCCTTCTTTCTGCAGTCCACCTTTGTATTTCCCATTGTGCTGCTGCTAACTTTTTTCTTTACACTGCCTGCTTACTCACCTCTGTCAGGTTTATGTTGTCATGGTTTGCCCCAGTATTTCCTCTACTCCTTGCTCACCCTTAATTTTTAATTTCCTTTGTGTTTTTTCTTCCCCCATCGTACCCGCTCCACTTTATCTTACCTGTCCTTGTATGACCAGGCCAAAGCCTGTCTAACACTCCCTGGTACTGATGGTAGTACTGCAAAGGTATTGCAGAGTCTCAGCCAGAATCTTAATTTATACAGTGTTGCTTTTTGTTTTATTAACTGTCTTTGCATTGCTCTAATAATTTGATTAATACCAGAGTAAGCCAATACCTGCATATTGCATTGTTACCGTATTTAAACCTTAATCTCACCATCATTGACACACTGAATTTGGAATCAGAATAAGATATTACCACATCCAGGTTGATAGCCATTCTTTCAATTTACTATCATGCAGCACATTCTGATTTTTTAATTCTGTGCAGGCTCCATGAAGCAGTATGTTTTAAACAGCCCTTACATTTGTCTATTGTATGCATATTTCCTTTCTCACATCTACATTCGTGTTTACTCAGCTGTTAAACAGCTCATGTAAACCTGAGTTATTGCTATAAACCCACATGTAAACAATGAAACATACATGAATCTGGAGAATCATAATAATGACATTATTTGTCTGCTAACGTTTGTTCTTCTACAAGCAATATCGCATGACTCACAATTGCCTTCTTTAACACAAGGACAGTTTCTGTGAGTGCATGCTGGTCAAAAACAGCTTCTCACGCCATGCTCCTGAAAATAATAAAACACATCCTCCACTTTGTACACGTACATCCAGCCTTGCCCCATTTTCTTCTTCTTTTGTTGAAGTTTGTTGCTGTCCATAAGTGTTGCCTTACCAACATCTGCTGGACTGTCCCTTGCCACATGTATTGCATTGCCACGGCATGTTCCTCAGTGTAGCTGCATGTGTGAACAGGGAAAATCACTATAATGCCTCCAAAGTTATCCCAGTAATTTACTGGGAACTGTGTGTGAAAGAGGCTTTACAGACAATCAGGTCACGCCTTCACACACTACCATGGACAATAACCTTCAATGACTCTCTCCAGATAGACTTCCTGCAGTCATATCGTTACTGACAACAAATCGGGCCTGTTCACATCTGCCCTACTTTGAACTGACACAACATCTATCTCTATCAGCCCCTCAGGACCTATCAGCACCACTCCACCTCTTTACCTCTCATGTCTCCTTCCACCTCACCACACATCATTCATCTTTCTACCTGTGGCCCAACACTCGACTCCACCAGCCCCCCACCGCTCTAACAGCCTCTCATCCCCCTTTCAACACCATTATATTTTTTTTCAGACCCTCTTGCCCCTCTCATCCCATCCCCCTGTCTCAACCTCCCACCTCAATCAGTCTACCTTTGCCTAAAACCCTCTTATCCTTCTCCCTCGCTCACTCATCCACCCTGTTATTTTTCTGTCCCTTCAGTCTGCACCGAGCGGAATAGGAGATGTTACCCGCCAATTTGGCACCCTTCACACCTGTCTGTGTTTGTCTGCAGGTGTCTGGGTCCGACAATATGTAGTGCCAAAATCAAGTGTGTTTGAAACTGCCCTTTTTTTTTTTTTTACCCCAAAGAAGTTTGTTTGTTTCAACAATACACTTCTCACGCTAAACCTTGAAACCAAGTTATGTTCTTAACACTTAAATTATTAATGTTGAAAAGAAAAAAAAAAAAACTTCTTTCGATAGCTTAGTTAAAGGAAAAAAGGGGGAAATAATGGGAAGGAGTCCCCTTATCAAGATGGTACAACAGGCTATAAAACAACTCAATCATCAAGTTTAACAGCTCCTCACAGAAGTGTGTCCCATCTCGCCTCATTACATTATTGCCATGCCAACCAAACTGAGGGGAATTTGTCTCAGTGCATCTCAGATTATACAAATAAAATCGCAATATAATCACAGCAAGAAAATCCAACGCAAACAGCACAGGATTCCAGTGTTGAATCAGTGAGTCAGTAAAAAGTAGTTGTGCTTTTTTCCTTCCTCATTGCTCCAGTTTGTAGTCTTTTTGCTGATGAGACACCAAGGGAATCACGATAATATACTGATGCTTTTTAAATCAAGGATTGATCGACATGGACAGATGGAGCCCACACCAATATTGGCTACGGATGACACAGCTATCTGCTGTTTAATAAAACCCCAGATGTACAGGTCTAAAAAATGCACATGCTACTATGCCTGAGCGTCTTTGGCCATCTGCATGTCTGTAGTTGCATATCCACGTGCCATTTCAAGAAATACAAATACACTGCCACGTCCACACAGTGCTCTTCTTCCTTTTTAATGTCTTTCTCTATCTTATGTGTACACTCCCAGCCGCTCCTCCCCCAGGCTGCGTCTTGCCCCGCAGGGTTTCTACGGTTACCAACTGAATCTGGAGCACAGTCAACGTCTCGTCCCACTCCTCCTGGATAATTAAACAACACTTCTTTTGCTGCTACTCACATATTTGGAGCAGCAAATCACCACATGAATATTCAGCTGATTGTCTGCGCAATCACCGTTTCATCAGGAACAATGAGTGAGCATTGATTGAGGGATGGTAAAAAGAGGGAGAGGATTTATTTACATTTAAGAAAAAGCAAATGGTTGTTTGCCATTTGTCCTGAAACCTGCCCCACTGTACGACAGGACAAGAGGATTTCAAGTGGCACAGTAACCTACAACAGAAGGTGGATTTAATGTAGGCTCTCATGCCTTGATCTCCCCCCTTCATCTCAGAACAAGTGAGAGAATGAAGTGCTCTGATCATCTGGTGTAAAAGCCTCACATTAAAATATACATCTTGAAAGATTGTAATGGGCGGTTTAAATCTGTGGGGTTTCCTGTCTTTGAATTCATACAGGGACTCACTGATGGCTGAGTCTGCACTCAGCAGCAGCAGCAGCTACAGAGTGGAGCGTCAAAAGCTACTCACACTCAGTGGCTCTCTGGAGCCTCTCGCTCAATGGAGGACTTGAGCTGGTAGGATTTTCTTTAAAATATGGTAATCCCCGACTGCACTGTGCTGCAGAGACAGTCAGCTGAAATCTGAGTTAAGGAGCGTACACTGTAAGCTCCTAGAAAGACGGAGGAGCGTATTTAATGAAGTTAGTGACACTTGAGGAGTAAAGTGGAGCGAATTGGCTGACGCTGAATTCCACTGCCCTCCGTCTTCTCCACTTGATCCTCAGATGCCACACAGACACTGATCTAAAATCTATCAAAAATCTCATTTGGCAGATGATGTGCTGCACTGCTCAGCTGTCTCTTTCCCCCTGTTCTTCAACTGCTTTATTTATTTATTTCTTTTAGCTTGGCTCCATCACTCTCTGGCACGAGCTTTTTAACAGGAACGGGCAGTAAATTTTCTTTGCTACTTCTATCGAAAAAATCTTAAATCTTGACTTTTTTCCCTCCACTTCTCTGTTAAGAGATGACAAATAGAGGGGAAATGAATAACAATCATCTCATTTCCTCCCACTCCACTTTGTTCTGTCTTTTTTTTTTTTGCTTTGCCCTCCTCTATGGCCTTAAAATGAAAGCGCTCTTCAGGAAGGAATTATGATTTGTCTGTCACCAGCTAAAAGAAATTAATGTTTGATTTAAGTGGCAGCCGAGACACGCTTGCAGGCACGCTGTTTGTGTGTATGCATGTGTGTGTTTAAGCTGAGAGGAGGGGGGGATGTGGCGCGTGTCTTGTCAGATCCCGAAAGGATGAATAAGAAGCTAATCTCCCTCTCCGAGGGAATTCTACCAGTGATGTCTCAGACAGTCCCGTCTCAGAGGGACTGTGGGAGTGCAGTGGAGTGTGCGCTCAAATCTCCACAATAGGATGTTTTCAGAGCATATCTGACTGTTATCTCCACATTGGATGGATATAGTTCCTCCTCAAATGTGAACAATGCACACACACCTAGGTGCGCACATACAGACATGCACCCAAGAACAAGTCCCTGCTCCTTATTTGCTCAGACTGTTGAGCCTCCCTGCACCGAGTCCTGATTCACATGTTATTCACAGTGTGTTTGTTATCTTTCAAAGCAGGTTTACTCAATGTAAACAACAAGGCCGCACTGGGTGCATGCATGCTTGTAGGTGTGTATTTCTGTAGGTGCATGTGCTGTGCAGGTGTGTGTGCAGAACCTGGGAGCATGGAGTCGCTCTGATAAAACCCTCTCCCAGACTCCCATGGTAGACTATGTTGACTTGCACCATCCACAAATTCCTTTGTTTACCCCCCAGAGTGTTAACCTTCATTCCCTGCCCTCTTGGCGGGGGTCCAGTAACCATTTGAGGAATGTGAAAGGTACGGGAAACAGCCCTAAGGGAAGGGTGAGTCCAGCAACTGCGTCATGTGTTTCGAGGGTTGATGGGGGGGTGGTCATGGTTGGAGGGTGCAGAGAGAGGTCAGAGGATCAATCAAGCTGGGAGCTTCTCTGGTTACAGCAGTGTCTAGACTGGTCACTAATTTTACCTTTAATGACTCTTTCAGGCTTGGACTATTCCCTTTGAGTAATCATGATAAAACACAACATTTAGATTTATTTTTTAAATGCTTCAGTTCTAAAAATAAAGGATGCCCCTAACCTCATGAGTGATATTTGTTTAGTCTTGGGTTTGTGTTTTGGGACTTTGCATCCTGTCATCATCAGATGGTAATTTAAAATCAGAAACTATGTTCTCTGAGTCTTAAACTAGTGAGGGAGGAATTTCAATCAGTCTTTGTTTGTGTTGAGTAACACACCGTGACAGCTAATAGCTAAGAATAACTGCAGTAGATGAAGACTAAAACAACAGTACATTCCACATTGAAGCATACTGTACCAAATCAAAGGTCACCTCTCATCTATTGAAGCACTTTTTGAAAGCAGGAGATGACTTGCGTTATTTGTGAATGAGATCCTGTTCAGATCTGTTAGAGAAACAGATGTGCAACAGGTAACTGACTGTTGATAAAGACAACAGTTATGTAATAAAGTTACACATGTTCTAGGAGCCCTCTTCATGACTCCATGCTTGTGCAAATTAAAGCCCGCAAGTTTTACCTAAGTGGTGTATTGTTAAATCAAATGCATTTATGATGGGCTTGTTGTCCTCATGTTGTTATGACGGAGCGTGTGATTTCATCATTTCATTTCAACAGCCACTGCAGCGTGCGGTCTAGACTGACATGCTTAAAAAAGCAATGAGGCAGGTTTTGTTTGGCTTCAATCACAGCACAGCGGCGTACAGTAGTGCACATCCACGTCATGGGTGGTTTGAATCTGGAGAGCGGAGCCGTGTGTCATGTAGGGCGGAGCTGGGAGACAGGTGCAGAGATGAAAAGATAGGCGGGGGGGAAGTAGGGTGTGCCTGCTCCATGGCTGTTCTGACAGGCCTTTGGTATTTTTCCAAAGAGCGCGGGAGCATGTGTGCGAGCCGGAAAACCTGCTCACATTTCTCTTGGGATAGTGCAGGTGTGTGTGACTGGAAGCCTGTCTTACCTTTGTACTATTGTACTATAGTGCATGCCACAGACAACTACCTGCTTACGTGTGTGTTTGGTGATTGATGATGATGGGCGTTGAGCGTCATTCTATTGCAACCGTGGCAATGTGGCAATATGAGTGTGACAGTTGCAGTTGTTGCGTTGTGTCTGACAGGGTAGTTAAGGCACATCCAGTCCCAGTACGATGCTCAGCCCTGTCTCTGTCTCTCCCTGAGTTTGTGTCCATTATACTCAGTAAGATGAGACACAAAACAGCAGATCTTCTCTTTAAACATGTTGTTATTGATACATTCAGTGAATAAAAAATCAAACATAGAGTTTAGACTGAAGCAAAGGCAGTTGAATATTTATAGCACTCTGTTTTTAGTAAAACATTTAACCAACATGGAATTTTGTTGCCACCAACATGGTTCTTTGTCCCCTCTCAGTGTGTGTGTCTGTGAGTGGGCACGTCTGCATGGTAATGATGCTTTGGCTGCTGCTGCGCAGGCCATTGTGTTAATACACTCTCTCAATGTGTTAATATACTGCGAGAATGAGAACGAGAACGGGAGACTGAGAGAAAGAGAGCGAATAATTATGTTTCCCCTTTTGTCTCGGCTCCCTCAATTAAGCCTGAAGAGAGGCAGCCAGAGCACATGTCTACTTATCCACTTAAAGCTCAGCAACAATAGGACCCCCCAATGTCTCTCTATCTATCCCTCCCCTCTCTCTCGTTCTCTGCATTTCTTCCTCCCATCACTTTTCCATATCAAACTTCTATTCATAGCATCATTCCCCAGTATACTTTCTCTCCTTCCCCTTCTGTGTCTGCACCAACCTCAGCGCCCCCCCCCACCCCTCCATATGTGTTTCGCCTCCAGCCTCGCCTCACCTCTCAGCTCTGCGTGGTTTTAGCAGAGAGACCCCCCGCCCCACCCCCACCCCTCTCCTCGTTACCCTTCTCCCTCCTCCGTGCTTTGCTGCGGGGCACGGGGAGAGGAAAAAGGAAGAGACTAAACATTTTCGACTGTACACCGCCAGAGGAAAGGCAGTGGTTTGATGTCCCCTGTGTTGTGTCGGGCGGGATTGTTTTGTTTGTTTGGCCTGCGTGTTTTCACCTCCACTACTCTGAATGCAGACAGAGACACATATAGATGAACTGTATGGAAACAGCAATGCACGGTCAAAGTAGCCAAGAGTTCTCATTAGTAAAACTGCATTTGCACAAGTTTTTACAAATGTTTTTTGTTCCTAAGTGTGTTTGTTGGCAGTTATTTTGCTTTCTATTCAGCCGCTATGTATGCACCATCAATCTATAAATCATCTCATGTGTTGACTGCATGTGGGTTAGGATAAGTCTCTTCAGGCTGCATGGGATGGAGGAGGGATGAGAAATAAAGGGTGGAGTAAGAGGTAGAGGAGAAGTATCAGGGTCAAGTTTAGCTTATGTAACTTCTGTGTAACAGCTGGGGGAAAAAATGTGCTGCATTGGCTAAGTTTGAATTCATGAACACACATGCTGGCATGGAGCAATGTCAGAGCTGAACCTGTGAAACAAAACACTGCTTATGGTTTCCACGCATGTGCTCAGCAGTTGCCTTCACTTCTCTTATTGTCCTTTCTACTTCTCAATTTCTGGACTCTCACTTCTGCGTCTTTTCCAGGAGCTGTAACGTGGTTGACTTATTGTATTTCTTCCCCAGAGAATAAACAAATTGACAGCGATCAATAACAAAAGCAGAAGCTGCAGTCGAAGATTAGACCTGAGGGAACCACTGCTGCTTGTTTGCATTCTGGAAAAAAGAAAAAAAGAAAAAAAAAAAGAAATGGCAAGTTAAAATAACTCACCAGATGTGAAAGATCGAAGCAATGTGAACAGACCTGGTGCTGATTGACATCTGCTTTTGCAATTGATCAACTCTGTATTTTTTATTTTATTAAATTTTTTACATGGAATGATTGATCCTCCATTATGTTCCCGCTTATAGGCTTATCAGAACACAAACAAATCTGACAGCAGTGTGTACAGCATTGAGGGCAACAGTCAGCTGAGGCTGCCAGGGGCCTCTGAATGGACTGAGGAGCATCATCAGTTATATCTGTCTCCTTCTGCATGCAAACTACGTTTTTGTCGAGTTGTAACCTGAAAATACACAGCTACACACAAGCAAGTGTGCTTGTGCTTGCATACCTCCACACTATACATAGCACATTATGGAAATCATGGTCTACTCTAAGCAGCTCAGGGCTGGTATTAGGGAAAATTAGGTCGTGTTGGCATGGATCACTTAATTGAGTCTTAAGCAGAAAATCATACGCCGTAGCTGCTTTCATCTTCTGTCATTTTACCAAGAGTGTGTGTGTGTGTGTGTGTGTGTGTGTGTGTGTGTGTGTGTGTGTGTGTGTGCGTGCCTGCCTGCGTGTGTGTGTCCATCTCTTTGTCTGCAGGGAAACAAGGGGTGTTTTCCCAAAATGCTCTGTGCACATGCCCGTACATGCCTGCATGGTTTTGGGTTGGCAATGAGTTTCAGGGTGCAGTTCAAAGAATTTGTGGTTGAGTTTTTCTCCCCCCCCCTCAGGCTCAGACAATACCTCTGTGCTTTCTTTCTGATGATCTGTGATTTTGCATATGTGTGCATATTTAAATGTGTGTTTCTTGTTTGTGTGTTGTGTTTTTTTTACTTGCCTCATTGCATTATCTTAACTCCAGGCTTACTGACCACCATGTCCTTTATTCTCTTTCATCCTGCATGTCGTCTCTTATCCTATAGACTCCCTCTCTTGTGTGCTTCACAGTTTTCATTTCAACTTGACTTCACCCGCTTTATGTGACGTACCTGGCAGATTCCCTGCAGTCGGTTTTAGAAGCTCCTTCCCGTCCTCGTCTTCTCTCTCTCCTCCTCCGTGCGTTTGACACATCGGGTCACTTTGAAGTTGCGAGAGCTCCACTGAAACTCTCTCTCTTCCTGTTCCTCTCAGGGCAACCTGACACCACCGTTTGAGGATGTGTGGAGGATCGTGTGGTCGGCGAAAGATGTCACCGCACTGATGTGGAGAAGCTGGTGATGCGGCTGCTTAACAACAGGTAACTGCAGCTGGTACACGTGGGGTCTCTCACCACTGCAGAAATCTCCATCAGTATTTAGATTTTTCTTAATTGTAGTTTATTTGAATGTTTTTACTTGTTTCAGTCACATCGTAAGGAAACAAGTAACAGTAAAGAAAGATTCTTAGAAGCTTTGATTCTCAATACAACACATTTTTGGCTTGTTAGAAGAGATTTCTGTCAGTCTCTCTCTGCTGTTTGAGCCCACACTGAGAACCTGATGGTGTGGGTTTGATGATGTGTGACTCACAGAGGACCAGCTGATCTGACAGCAGTTGACTCAGCAGCTCTATGAGCTTATATAACTGAGAGCACGAGGTGAAGAGGGATGCTCAGAACTTTGTGATCAACAGAACCCAGTTAAGAGACATCATTTCATGGTTCGGGAAGAGAAGTGCTGCAGAAAGGATTGTCCGATCTGTCTGTTGCATCAACTAACCTAAAAGTGGGCCAAAGAAGATTTAGCTTTTAAACGTATGAGAGAGGGAGTTTTAGCAATTAAAATTTTAGATGTATTTGTAAACGACTGAGATTTTGATGCATTCTGAATACATAACTGGGACAACACCGGAAAACCCTCAGGAAGCCCCTGAGTTTATGCTCTAATAAAATTTTGATTAACTCTATTGTCCCTGTGCTGCCCTATTTGAGCGTATTGTCCAAAGTAAATTACCAAACGTCAAGGTCGGTTAAAGTAGCCAAAAACTAGCAGGAGAATTTCCAACTCAACTGTGAATACCTGATCCCTGATCTCTTTTGCCTGACAGCTCAATTTTACAAGGCATTCAGAGCTTTTTTTCATTTAACAATCCAACTAAATTTCCATGTGATTACAGTAAATATCTGATCAGAGACTAAGAATCTGACCTAGCATCTGCTGCCAGCTTTCAGCTTCACTGCAGCTGACACTGGTACTTCTGCTATTCCTCAAGAGGAACTCAGGTTTGATACATCCCTCTAAAAGGACAATGTAAATGACGTGTTGTAGTTTTACTTCTTTGAAAGGTTGAAACTGAGTACTTTCAGTCACACTGAGAAGCTGCTGTGTGTTCCTCTATTGGTTTGCCTGAACTCCCCAAAGCTACTGGCCCATAAAATAAAAAAACACATTACAAACAACTTGGCAGATCTGTGTTTTTGTTTGAAATGTATAAGAGGGATCTGGCTCACCGACCCCCTCGTACATGAGCGGTGTCATTGCCTCGGCATGAGGTTGATGAATTGATAAACATAGATATAGATTATCGCGCCCTTGTTCAGTTTGGTATGAGCTCAGGTGATCTCTGTGCCAGTTAATGAATACAGATGTTACATATAAATTGCAGATGTGGTGCAGACCAATAACTTGTAGTAAAACACTTACATCACTACTTTCTGAGCTTACAAGAATTAGTCATAGCCAAAATGAACTGACAATGAGAACATTTCTAAGATGTCTATGTTTCACAGAAAGCTCTTCCTTAATCTACAGTTGAATCATGGGAAATGTGGAGAGTCAGAATGGGGACAGTGGTTTCTACGGCGATGTGACGGGACATCTCTCCCGTAAGCACACATCGCGGTCACTCCGTCTCTCCAGCAAGCAGCCAATCACCCGCCGTTCCCGGCATTCTTCTTCAGTGAAACAGGAACACAGAAATTCGGAAGCCTCAACTCGCTCCTCCAGCACCCCTAGCATCCCACAATCCTTAGCAGAGAACGGACTGGAGCCTTTCAACGCAACAGATGCGTTTGGAGAGTTCGGCATCAACCCTCACTGGACACAGCGCGTCGCTATGACAATGAGGCCCGAGTCCTTTCAAAACGATGATGACCCCTTGACCACACCGACTCCTGAGACCTCAGAGGCTGACACTGTCGCCCAGGATGGTGGAGAGGACTCCATGGGGGAGGGGGAGGCAGACATCATCGGTGAGGAAAGGTACCTCCAGCGAATGACTGAGGGTGCGCGGGAGGGCGGGAGTTTTAAAAAGAAGCGCTCCAAGTCTGCTGACATGTGGAGAGAAGATAGCCTGGAGTTCTCTCTGTCTGACCTGAGCCAGGAGCATCTGACCAGCACTGAGGAGATGATAGATGGAGGTGAAGAAGAGGAGGAGGAGCAGTTCACACGCCCCAGAGGCAGCACGGGTGAGGATGGTAAACACACACGCAATTGTGTCTAGTCTATGTATTTTAATATTTCCCATCATGAATCGATACAGCAGATATCGATTTTTCTGGACTTTTTTGCACAGTGTATAATTTCCAAAAAAACAACACTGTAGCTGTCAAAGAGAATGGTGACTGGTGTTTGAAAAAAAAAAAAAAAGTCCATATATGTGTATATCTGTGCCTGTGTGCAGGGGTGTTAGCTTGATTTGATTCACTTTGCAGGTGATGAGGGGGAGGGAGGTGGGAAAAATTGCAGGCGCTCACAGAGTAAGGAAAAATGATTTGAGAAAATCTGCTGATTGAAGGTTAGCTGCCATCCATCAGTCGTAGCGGTTCAGTTCATCTCGGGGTTGTTAGCTTAGCGGGCGCTGTGCAGGAGCCACTGGAGTTCAGCATGACAGTAGGCGGTAGCTGGTAACTTAACTGCTGAAGGTCTAAGCGCTGCCCCAGGTGGTCTGCTGGCTTGGAATAATGGATGGGCTTCCTGCACACACACACACACACACACACACACACACACACACAGGCACACAAGCACACACGCACACACGCACACACGCACACACGGATGTATGATTCATGCTCAGTCACCAAAATCATACAGATTCACAGAAGGACACAGACACACATGGAGGAGGTTAATTTACATGTCAGATGTGCCAAAGTACTCTGAAAGTACCCGACAGTATTCAAAATACACTGACCTCTCACACACACGCACACTCAAGTACACACGGTGCAGTTCAATAACCACCTGTGTATGTTCCAGGCTCAGCTGAAAGGGCATCGTCTCTGGACCATCTGTGCAGCCAGCAGAGTCCTGGCCTCAGGGGACAGAGGAGCCGCTACGCTAAGAACCGGAGAGAAGCAGAGTGCGATGGAGATGGAGAAGGGGAGGAGGGGTTGATGTCTCCAACCGAGGAGGATGGTGGCGGGTATGGAGCATTCACACTCCCCTGCCGACGCTCCCACTGCCTGTCTGAGGGCTTGGCAGGGCTCGGCATCCCAGCTGCACCATGCCCTGCTTTCCAAGGACGCCGAGCACAAACTACTCAGGTTAGATCACAATTTATGAATACATGAATAAATATACAAAGCGGACAAAAAGAAAGTAACCAGTTTAAAAGTCTTCTTTTTTCTCCGTTTCTCTGGTATTCTGTCTCTTCTGTCTCTCCTTTCTGACATGCAGACCCCTAAACATAGAATGATAGAGGGTTTTGTTTACCAGTAGTATCCAGGAAGTTGAGGGGGCTCAAAGACATGACAGTCACTGCAAGATTTAACATGTTGTTGACAACCAGAGACATTTCCTGTGTGTGCTCATGCTCAGCTGCTGTGTGTGCGTGCGTGCACGTTAAATGGATGCGCATTCAAGTGAGTGTGTATTTTTGTGTAATGAGGAAAGGGATTACAAGGAGTCAGATGGAAAGTCGCTGACTTTGTAACGCTACTTGTCCAACACTGGCCTGGTTTCTTCATTCCCCCTACAGAAATGAAAGCATTAAAGCATAATATCTTTCATGCCCCATTCACTAACTACACACACACGCACACACTGTCCTTGTCCATGCAGGAATATACACAGGAAGACATTTTGAACATAATTTAGAAGTGTTTTTTTAATGATCTTACAGATGCAGATTCACTGAATGCTTAAAAGAGGAAGGAAAATCACTGTAATGTATCACAAAGAATCCATTTGATAAGACAGTTAATGGCCAAAAACAAAACTACATCAGTATAATAAAGAATGTTCATGTGCTTCCTGTAATTTTCATGTGTCATTGATGAAAAAAAGTTGCCAAATAAGAAGGAAGCACTAAAATAGCGAACCAGGCTTTTCTTTCAACTCATTCCCAGAACCCCCAAGCACCCTTGGATAGCAGAGCACCCTAAGTGCTTATTATAAATTCATCTAGCCAGGCTGTGGGGGTTGTTAGACCGGATATAAATAGACCGACAACACAGCAAAACAAAGAGAAAAAGAACAGAGGGAAACTCAGTTTGGTGAACGCAAAGTGTGAAAACACAAAGAACCTCTTGCTCAAAGTGAAAAGCTTTCTTTTAGCAGACATACATGAGCACAAACCACACATTCTGATGCACTAAGGCACCCAGCCACATACATATGCACACTCCAATACAAACCCAGAAACCCCTTTTGTAGTTCAGCTGTTCTGAGAGAAATACCCTGTTTTATTATGTAGACTGGCAGATTGCCATTCAGGTCAGTCAGATTGTTTGTGTTTGTGTATGTGCATATTTTGGCAATCCAAATATATCAGTTTGTGTAAATACATTCATAATCTGTTAGTAAATCAGCTCTGTCTCTGCCCTGTTTTTCTCCCTGACAGGACATCTCGGGTGTTTTGGGTGAGGGAAGTGAATATGGCGACAGCGGCATCGATGGCGTCACCACAGAGATAGACGGAGATGGAGAGTTGGTGTCACGGCGATGTAAGGCCATGTCGGCCTCTTTCTCAGTATACTCCGCTACTGAGAGCAGCGTTTTCAACGGGAGCGACAGCGGGAGCAGCAGTGCGGGAGGAGGAGAAGGAAGAGGCGGCGAGGGAGGCAGGGGAGGAGTGTATGAGAATTTCAGGAAGGAGCTGGACAATCAAGCCTGGGTTAGTTACTCTGTGCTTGTGTTATTCTTCTTTAAGATGTATTAATGGTCTATGTTTGCTACCATTCAAATTATTCCACCGATCTCTCATCAGACACATCAGGGTCGGGACTGCACGGAGGAGGCTGGCTCCGCCGTGAGCGATGAGCAGAGCAGTGGCACACTCAGTAGTGCATATCCGTCGGACACTCTGATCGGCTGTGCACAAGGCACGGTCAGGAAAGCAGGAGCTCTGGCTGTGAAGAACTTCTTGGTTCACAAGAAAAACAAGAAGGTGGAACCTGCAACAAGGCGCAAGTGGAAACACTACTGGGTCTCTCTGAAAGGTGTTACATACGCTCTTATATTTTTATGCTTAAGACACTTAATTTTATTCTTGCACTTGATATTTCACTGTGGAAAACAATTACAAGTGAGGAGATGGAGAGCAGGAAACAAAAAATGACCAAAATCTTTACTTCAAACACAATGATGCAGCCATAATGTCACAGTCAGATAACCATCTTAACCAGACCCCAACACGTTTAAGCTCTCACTCTCTCCATCCCGTTAGGCTGTAATCTCATCAGTTTTAACACAGCTCGTGCCCTTGGTTGTCACCTCTGCGGTCCCCTCTCACCCTCTTCTGTGTGGCCTCACATTTCTTCTCCTTGGCCTCATCACAATTTAATTTTACGGCGGCATCCGTGTCTAATCCAATCTCATCCTTGTGAAATGCACAAGATACGGCATCTGTGGCTGCAGTCCTGCCTGCCTCTGGTTCTTATTTCTACCTCCTTAAAAATACATACACCAGACAGTCTCATAGTATTCCTCCAGACCTCATGTGATACATAAACACCAGTAGTAATCAGTGTAGATAATTTGAATTATTTTACACAAATGAGGGATTAAATATGATGTTGGTATGAAAGTCAGTATCATCAGCAACAAAATTACTTTTTCTGTCTTTCTTTTTCCCTTCCCTTTTCTTCTGCATTCTTCAAGGCTGCACTCTCTTCTTGTACGAGTCAGATGGTCGTTCCGGGATTGACCACAACAGCATTCCTAAACACGCTTTGTGGGCGGAGAACAGCATTGTCCAGGCCGTACCCGAACACCCCAAGAAAGACTTTGTCTTCTGCCTCAGCAACTCAGTGGGAGACGCTTTCCTCTTCCAGGTGAGAAGGACACTGGTGTTTAAAACACCCATGGGATTTAGAAAACAAAGGGAAGTCTAAGGAGGGGAAGCAGTGTACAGTTTGAAACAACAGTTATTTATAGTCCAAGACGTAAAGACAAGACTGTTTTTCAACCGTTTCATTGTTCTTTGGGACCACATGAAGTCAACAGATCACCAAAAGAGGCAGAGATGGCTGAAAATAACGTACATCATTTCCAGTGGAGGCATTGTTTGTGTGTGTGTGTGTGTGTGTGTGTGTGTGTGTGTGTGTGTTTGTGTGTGTGGCACTCAAGTACATGACATTTAGCCATGTGTGGAGATAAGCCAGTCCTGTGTCCATGTGTTTATGTCTGACATGTTTAAAGGCCACACTGTCACACTGTGACAGTGATCCACCAGAGTGACCATTGTGTAATATTAAAATGTGTCTATTTATATTCATGGCAGCTGTCCACTGTGACATTCAATCAACGAATGGGAAGATAAGTACTAAAATGATGATGAGATTATAGTTACCACCCTCTGAACAATGGGAGTCATGCAACTTCAATTCCTTGAGCTGTCAATTTCCGAGTTTCTTTTCATTGCTATATTACCTGTTTTCTTAAATTCTTACAATTATTCTTTAGAGATGTCACCATTTATTTTTCCGTCTTTCTCCTCTCCTGTCAGACATCAGGCCAGACAGAACTGGAGAACTGGATTACAGCCATCCACTCTGCGTGTGCCGCCGCTCTGGCCCGGCAGCACCACAGGGAGGACACGGTGCGACTTCTGCGAACCGAGATCCGCAAGCTGGAGCAGAAGATCGACATGGATGAGAAGATGAAAAAGATGGGAGACATGCAGCTGTCCACCGTCACGGATGCCAAGAAGAGGAAGACCATACTGGAGCAGGTATGGAGCAGAGAGGGGCGGAGGCAAAAGGGAGCGTCTTCATTGATACCCAGCAGTCACAAGAGGAGTATTAGAAAGGTTTTTCATATTATACTGCAAATTAGTCATACTTTATATCCATGTGATGCTAATATGAACCAGGTTTGTGATCTCATGTGTTGAGCACCCTGCTGAGTGTCTCCCTTTGAGTGGAGTGAAAACACCTAAGGGCCTTTAAAGATGCACATCTCTGTAACTTTGAACTGCACCGATGCTCTCACAATAAATTATCTTTACTGCATGGCGTCATCCAGACAAAACGCTCTAAAGGAGCTGGAGCAGTGACAGATGTTTTCAAATATTCCGAACCGCCGCTCATTTATAAACATGTCCAAGTGCGGCAGAATGCAGAATGTTCACAGCACATGTTGAAACGCATGCGATGCACACATTAGCACGCAGGTGAGCCTGAAGTCTCTCGCTAATTCTTCCATATTAAATAGCTGTTTTGAAACAAGTCACAGCTGGAATTTCAAAGCTTTTTCTAGCATCAGGTTTGTTCACTTTTAGTGGAACATACCGTATACCTTTGTTCTTACTCCATGCGTGTCTGGAGCTGCTGCTGAACGTTAAAGCAGCATCGCATGTAAACATTGCAAGGGAATTTAAGAATGTGACCACTTGTGTGAGCAAGCCTGTGTGTCTTTGTGTGTGTGGCATTTGGTTGATAGTCAATAAAAGCAAACAGTATTATGTAAAAAAAAAAGCACCAGGAGGTGGTTAAGCGCAATCATGCTGAACACTTCCCATTTCTGAGAAAACACTGGGATTTTGATTGCCTTCTATAAAGGTAGATTAGCTTGAATTGTGGGATCAAAGGAGTGAAAGAGCCTTAACTTAAGTGGTCGATTATATCATTATCTGACTTCTTTCAAGATCAGTATCTGGAACCATATTAATCTACTAAATGAGTTTGCATAAACAGTCGGCCCCGGGATTTATGTTGAACTAAAGACTTAAAAGAAAGAGCAGTTGCATTCCTTTTGTATTAAGTCCTGGAACAAATAGGTGAAGGCAGGGACCAGCACAAATTAAGTCTAGATTGTGTGTGTATGTGTGTGTGTGTGTGTGTGTGTGTGTGTGTGTGTCCCTGTGTTCCACCTCCCACGGCCCACCCTGTGATACATTGCACATAGCACAGCAGGTCGGTGACTGGTGGGGGTTGTGTTGGTGAGTAATACCTCTCCACAGGGGCTTCAGCACTCCCACATCTCACTCCTTCTGAAACCACCAAATAACCAGCGAACAAAGAGTGATCTTTAATGCATATTTCATCCTGTTTTGTCTTTATCACTGTATCATAACTATCCAGATCTGGAGCCATTCCACAGATAAATCTGGATCTAATCAGCAAAGTTTGCTGATGTTACATAATCACAAATTCGGCCTTTTCCCTCTGTTAGATCTTCCTGTGGGAGCAGAACTTGGAGCGGTTTCACATGGATCTTTTCCGCTGTCGGTGCTACCTGGCCAGTCTGCAGGGGGGTGAACCCCCCAACCCCAAACGCCTTTTGGGCTTTGCTTCACGTCCCACCAAGCTGGCCATGGGACGACTGGGCATCTTCTCTGTTTCTTCCTTCCATGCACTGGTATGAGCACCCACACACGTTTTTAGTGCTCGCGTGTTTGACTGTTCATTCCAACTGTCTCCATAACTTCCTATAACTTTACTCCACGTAATCTAAAATGCAAATTCTGCCCCACGTGTCTCTACATGTTCCAGTCGACATTGCGTGACAGGCTCCCAATTACTGACCCTTAATACCAACCCAGCTTGTAGAGTGGGTGTGTTTATCTGGCTGTTAGAGTGAGCATCTTATCACATACTGTACGCCCACTGAAAGCAAGAGTTGCTACTTGCCTGACAGTTTATGTGCAGACTAATAGGCATTGCATGTAGCCTGAGGTTAAAACACACTACAACTTACCAGTGGTTATTTGGGAGCAAGAGGAAGACGACATAACGAACAGCCTCGTTGTAAATGTTTTAGAAAACCTGTACAGCCTGAATAAGTTTAGGTTTTTATGACATGCCAGAATCTGCCTGGGTCCTTTATATTGATTTGATTCTAAGTGCGTCAGAGCTGATTCTCTCCCTAAATCGACCCAAGTCCACACCTCAAAAAACTAACCCAAAATGGACAAGAGCCATCTGTTCACAGCCATAACACAAGTGTGCTGAGTCTTAGCTGCAGTCTGAAGCAGCTGGCTTACAGCTGTAAGTTACAGAAATATTTCAGAGTTAATATACTGAATGTAGTGAAGGATTGATAACTCGGACTGTGATGGTTGGGTGGATGTAACCACAGGGGTGCCAACAAATGCTAATAGCGTACCTTGTGATCTTACTTAACCTAGAAGGTAAGCTGCTATTTAGTGAGTCACTGGTATTACAAGATGACATACAGATTAACGTAAGATTAGTGCCATAACGACACACTCCAGCAATAGTGAAGACATCAGTGAATCCTAAAGAGTAATGAACAGCATTCAGTGTACTCATATGCCTTCCGCCACAGCAGTAACAGCCACTGAGTCACCATTAGTGTTGCAAGTGTTAATATTTAGCCAGCGGACATTATTCTAGGAAGTGCTCTTTTGGTCATACTGCCGTTGGTTGTGTCCATGGGTTATTCTTGAAGACGTTTTGAAGTTTTCATTAGAAACACTAGTAAAGCTCACTGCAGCAGTGACATAATTGGTCTCTGTTGAGCCTCTGCCTCACTGCTGCATTCTTTCAGTTGTAGATTTAGCCCTGACCGTGTGTTATTAAATTAATTTCATTTGCTCTGTGGGAATGTGGGAATGAGGTTTACTCTCAAAACTGCTGCGCTCAGGCTGTGACTCCTGACAGACAAAGGAAAGTTGAAAATCAATGACATGACCATTTAACTTTGAATTTTATTTTCAACCTTTAACTCAAGTCGACTCTAAACTCGTCTTTTAAGAAAATGTGAACCAAACATAACTGTCCTCAATTTAGACATTTTTTTGTCCTTTCATGCCTTCTTGTAAGAACACCTATAATATACATGAAGACAAATTGCATTTACATACATACACACATTGTCTTCGCCTGTTACATTCAGATAGTTCCTTCCACAAAATCTGCTGATGTTAACTTGTCTGGCCTGTGGCTGAAAGCCAAATCATTAGCTCAGTGCTTTGCACCGTGTTCTTGTCACCTTGAGCACTTCAAGAATGTACAGAATGAATTGTCGCCATAGATGGAATGATATACATATGCCAAACATCTGCCAGGAAAGAAAAAGCAGTGTAGACCGGGTTCATACGAGCAAGCCATCAGATACACACACACAGCATCAGAGGTGGATGGTGTTTTTTTTGTGATTGGTGGATCAATATGAACTCTGTTAGTAAGCTGCCATCCCTGAGGCACTTTCCCACAAACAGGCTTAACACTCTCTGCTCTGTTGCCCCCCCTCCTTTTTACTGCCTACACCCTCACTTCCTTTGTCTCGCTCTGTGTTTCCAACTCCATCTCCCTTAGTCCGTCCTTCTCCTTATCTGCCTTATTTTCTTCCCTACTGTCTTTCTTCACCCTTTCCTCCGTCTCTGTGTTTTCCTATCTTCTTTCCCTCAGTTTATCATTACATCCCTTGTTCTCCTAGATTTATAGTATCATTGCCTTAGTAAATATTGCTATAAATGGGCACATTTTTGAGGACAGTCATATATTTTTGCTACACATGAAATTACAATATAAATGAACTAAATGAAACATTAACAGAATAAAGAATAGAGCTTGTCCATTAATTAATGAAATGCATTACAATGGACTGATTCATATTGCTAATAGTAAAAGACAGCTGCCCTCTCTTAGCTGTTTTCCCTCTGAGACGAAAGGAACATCTCTAATTCTTTGTTGTTTGCTTTTAACAGTAATTATTTTTATTCACCAGGGTTGCTATTATCCATGGCCAAAAGACACATCATAACAAAACATCCTGTTAAAAGGCCCCTTGCACACATCTTACATAAGAAGAGTCCTGAAGACAGTTTGACCTATTATGTTTGACGTGTGTGCGTCTCATTAGCAGTGACTGGTGAGGAGACCAATAAGCACACGCCCACACAAGTACAGTATATGGTACAGAGTGTGCACTCGCATACTGTACACGGGCATCAAAGTATGTATCTGTGTACCATACAGTGAGTCAGAGCTGCTCATAGCCCTGTAGTTCAATGTGAATTAACCCAGAAATGCCAAGAGTGGTTTCTTTGTGAATGTGTAGGAGGTCAGTGAAGGAGATGGAAGCTTGAAAGGGTTCAGTATGTGCCAGCAGTATATACTGTGCAGCTGTGTTTTATGTGTGTGCATTTATATGTATGGCTCATTTCTAAGTGACGCATAGGACAAACACAGACAGCCACAACAGTCAGTCAGTGTACATTATACATATGTAGTAGTCTTCTTCTACATATGTAGCTCAACAAAGCATAAAAATGAGATTAGTATAAAATACAAAAGAAAAGCTTCCAATGGGGATTAGTTAGATGGCACTTAAATATAGTTGATAAATTAGCCAAATGTTTTTGTTTTTTTCTCCCAGATGACTGTGAAAGACTGTGAATCTGAATTCCTTTAAAGTGCTTGAGAATTACATATGCTAGTTATATACATGTATATACTCCACACAAAACTTTAAAAACTCTCAAATGCTTAATAGATACTGGATGGGACAAGCTGTGTAGTCATTCCGTGCTGGACTCTGAGCCTTTGTGTAGATAGCAGGTTGTTAAAGCTGAGCAACAAATAATAAGTGAGTGGATAAGGAT
Organism: Chaetodon trifasciatus; assembly: GCA_037975065.1. NCBI lineage: Eukaryota > Metazoa > Chordata > Actinopteri > Chaetodontiformes > Chaetodontidae > Chaetodon > Chaetodon trifasciatus. Next base: position 1,488,149 of record JBBMOE010000011.1, read on the forward strand.
TTATTGCAACTTCCAAAAATCAATAAACAATTTCTGATCATCGCTATTGCAGGTGTCAGCCCGCACAGAAAGCAGCATCAGGAAGAAGAACCAGGCCATGCCTCGCACCTTCAGTAAACGCCGCAGCCGTTTCTCCTCTCTGTGGGGGCTGGACACCACCTCAAAGAGGAAGACCACGGGGCATCCGTCAATTAACCAGGTTCTCATAGTAACACATCCATGACTACACGCTTTTGGTTGTTTGCCTTCTAGTTGCAGATGCCATAACTGAGACATATTTGGATGCATTTGTAATGTACTACTGTTCTCTGTGTGGCTGCAGGTGTTCGTTGATGGGATGGAGCCGGTGAGAAAGCCATTGGAGCGCATGTTTGAAGACTCCGCCAGTGAGAAATCTGTAAGAGCTCAGCCATCTTTGCTAGGAAAAGAACCAAAACAATACAAATGCCCTTTTATATCAAGGAATTAGAATAGATATTATGTGCTCCTTGACATTTTTAGAGGTGTTATTTTACATCTCCCTCTTTTAATGTCAACCAAAATCATCTCACTGTTGAAAGTTAGAGGTCCTGCAGCCAAAGCAAGATGACAAAGTCTCAAGAGATGCAGTGAATATTTGTGTCTAGAATAATAATCTTCCTGAGGCTAAAATCTAAGTTCCTCCTCCTTTTCTTAGTTTGGTATTCACTACAGAGAACTAAAGATCGTGTAGCTGTAGGCTAATTCCTTGTCATTGTTTGCCTTTCTCAAAAGCCAACATGAAAATCACTGGGGCATCTGATGAACATTTGTACTTGTATAATGGGTTACGGGCTTCTTCAGACCCTGAGGCCAGCAATGTCGCTGGATTTTCCACCTCCTTTCACTTAACTGAGATCCTTTTGGTGCTCTGCCTCTTCATTTGGGGAGTTATCTGAGGGAAGCACAAAATCCCTGCACCCTTCTGCATCAATGAGCATTTCTTTGAGGTCATTTTCGAGCTCCTGCTTTAATGTTTTCAGACATCCACTTCTCTCCTGTCTGAAGAGTGAAAGGAGAAATCTGCAGACCATAAAACTTTAAAAGGTGCAGAATCTCCTCTTACCTCGATGTTATCAGATAATTCTTGACTTTATTTGTGGTAGATAAACAACATTTTTCATCTGCTGCAGCTCCTTCAGCACCAATCAACAAATTATTTGCTTCACCAGACTTTGGGTCTATTACTGCATTCTCATTGTTATCACTACTGACCGTTCCAGCTGGGAACAGTGCCATTATTTTTATTCTCTACCTTTTTAGCACGTCAAATACTGTTTTCAGATCAGTGTTGACACATTCCCATTTCTTCTTTTCAATTGCTCCAGGCAATTCCGACTCTATCAACATCACGGGCTATCGACTGGTGGGATATTTCTGTCTGCTATTCCCACTGAGACGCATTTGATCTGATATGTTCAGATCATTAGCTTTCTGATGTTTCAACAAATTATGCAGACATTTGCTACCAAAGGCCTTGGCAGTTTCATACCATCTGTGCTCTTGGGTATCTGTGGTATTGACCGCAATTTACAGAGTATTGCATATAATGGACAATATCCTCAGAGCGAAAAAAAGATTATCCAAGGCAACCATCTCCGGTAGTACCTTATCACAGCCTGGTAAATGATGAATTTATATGAACTGTAAGGGAAAATGTCCAATTACCCATGGGTTGTGCAAGGATGAGCATGCCAGCTCCATATTTTATGAGGCCTCTATCTGAACTCAGTAGATAGAAGAAAACTCTGCAGCACTAACCCACTCTGACTGTGGAGGCCCCCAGTGGCACCATGGGAGATTCATTTTCCTCCACCCACGCCTAGCTTCAGATTAAAGGGTATGGGATGACAGTAAAGACATGCATAGGCAGTAGCGCTCTTCACTTGGTTGTAAGACAGAGCTAGAAATGCTGCATCAGTAGCAATCAGCATCTCCAGCGAGATTTATTCCAACTGTTCAAATGTGATGGACTTCTCCCAGCTTTAATTCTCTGTTTGTTTTGGGGAATCCCGCTGATGGCAAGAAAAGGGAATAGGGGAGAGAAAGAGAGTTTAGTGTGCTGCCCAGGACCCCCGCCCCCCAGCATAGGCATCCTAGATGGGCCAGGAGGGGAGCCAGATGGTGCCGAGCAGGACTGGGGAGTTCAGGGAGTTGGGGGGAGGTACTAGTTATGGGCCCCCCGGTCTGTTCTCTGTCTGAGAAAATGTGTGTGTGTGCATGTGTGTGTGTCTGAGTGTGTTGGTTAGAGTGAAAGTAAGACGGAGAAGGAGACAGAGGGAGCAAACTAAATGCAAAAGCATGTTTTTGTATGCACAAACAAACACACAGGTTCACATGCACAAACAAAATACAGACACACTGAATTACAAAGAAAACACACACACACACACACACCGGTCCAGATTGTTAACAGTCAGCAGATTGTATGGGGTGAATAAAAGATGGGGAGGAGGGAGATGATGGAGTGATATACAGATAGAAGGGAAGGGGCACCAGAAGGAGAGGCAGTGATTAGTGGGGGTGGGAAGCAGGGGGTGAGAGAGGAATGAAAGAATAAACGAGTTTGTGGATGCAGTTACCTGAAAGGAGGAGATAAGGTATCAGTGACAGACAGTGTGAAGCCGAGTAGAAGAGGCAAGCGGGACAGAATCTGAGTAGAGAGGCTGACATGGCTGCCAGATTGTTGGAGGTCAGACTGATGGGCTTAAGGTTACACACTATGGTTTGGACAGAGTGCACACACACCCATGGTGATGAAAACACACACAGATATGTAACACATACCCACGCAGGGAGACAATTGTATCATGAGGCTCTCATCAACACAAATGAAATAGATTTTGTAATCAGATCTCCTGCTGCTTTGAGGCCACTGCCAGTTTCGATCCTATTAATCGAAGCAAACCTTTTGTGAACAGAAGGAAATAATGAAGACGGAGGAGGATTACTACATGATTTTAGCTATTTTTGTGGATAATAGAATATAGTTGTGTATTGTCTGGTTCTCATTCTTCTCTTAACAGAACCTCAACTAGAACTGAAAGGTTTTCATGATAACATTGAATTTATTAAGCGGTGCCTTCTGTTTTCATTGAGCACTAAGGCTACTGAAACATGCATGAACCGTGTGTGTGTTTGTGTTGTATTTTCAGAAGGAGAGAGAGGGCTCAGTGAAAAATCTTCCTCAGCAAAACGCAGACAGTGACATTTGGGTTCCTGATTACCTGACTCCCTCCTGGGTTTGTCTGCCGAACAATCAGCCTGTCCTGGCCATCATACCGCCTGGAGAGACAGCTCTGGAAGTGCTGAGCACCACCTGCAAGGTGGGCCATGATGATAGCAGTGCAAACCGTACATTGCTGGAGATTATTCATTAGCTATGAATTTGCTTCTGTAAAGCTGAAGTACATGCAGTACAATACATTGTGTATAAGGGTTATAATTACAGACCAAACCTCATGCACATTTTCAACAATTCAGACTGCACACACACATAGACACACGTAAATGCTCCAGCAAAACAGATAATAGTCACCAGCTGTTAAGCATGCAAATAATTCATTTTTACAGGTTTGTCAAACACATTCAATCTTGAGGAGTGAGCCTCATAAAACTGCACGTGGCTCTGTTGAGAGTTTAGAATACCATAAGTGGTTACATAAAGATAATAAAATCTTACCATTTTATAGTGTGTTGACAACTTACGTCACCTTTTTGGGGCACCCCGGTAGCCCACTTGGTAGAGCGTGCCCTGACCTGTCTCATGCAGTTAGTCAAGCTTCTCTCCACTTCATCTCCTCTCTGGTCTCAGCCAGAGATGCACTGGAATAATGATGCCTAATGATACGAATACGCTCCACTTAAGAGTCTGTTGAAACACATGCATAAAGCTGACTGATGTGTGTGGGCGTCTGTGTGCATACATGCCATAAACATGTCACAAGGAACTGGAGCGTCTAATTCGTGGCCCCTGTGTGCTACATGCATGCATATATGTATATATATGTATTTGTGTGTGTGTTTGTGTGTGTGTGTGTGTGTGTGTGTGTGTGTGTATTGATTACATACATGATTGGATACATATACTGTATGTCTGTGTCCTTTTGTCAGTGGGCATCATGCGCTATATTGTGTGGTAATGGTAAAGGGAATGGTGTTTTGATAGGTGAGTTTAAAATATTGTCCAGGTGTTACAATAAACCACAAGTAATGAGAGTGATTGCATCTTACTTTATAAAGAAGAATGAAGGAATGCCTGTTTGCCTTTTTCTCATTGCCCCCCTATCTCTTTTGCCACCAGACCCATAAGATAGACCCCTCCTGCCATTACCTGCGTTTGAAGGTGTGGATTGACAACCAAATACTCTTTTATGTTCCCAAACTTGAAGAGGACATATCTGATCTGGTGAGTAAGCAAACACCGAAGCACTGGAATAATAACTTGTGACATAATGGAGTGAATGTCCCAATTTTGGAGTCTGAGTAGTCCCATAATGAGCCATGAAACGCCCTTGTCATGTAATGAGCGATATGGGGTACAGTTATTTCACTGTATGTGTTATTTGAAGTTTTCTCAGTTTGGCGGTCTTGTTTTATTACAGGCTCAGCTCAGGATTTTGGGGTCTTCACCTTATTATGGATTAATTTTTGTTGCATTTCAGACAGATCTGGATGCAGGCTTGTGCATGTTTTATGACTTGGTTGCTGAATTCCCAGGATGCAAAAGAAGCATAATCGCCTATGCTATAAATTATGCAAAACAGTATTCTGAGTGTATTATGTGCACTATGAACTGTACCCATCTGTGTGTTTGTGTGTCCGTGGTTTGATTTTCCTCATTATTCGCATAAACAATCACTCTCATTGAAAAAGACCTCACCTCCACATTATTCAGCCGCTCCAAACCCCAGAACGAATTTGCTTTGTGACAGTGGTTTGTAGGTGATACCCTGAACTCTGTCTCAAAGCAAAGTCATTGTATAACTGACTCTTTTCCTGAAGAGGGCTTTTATCTTCCAGCTTTGATCAGTGACTCATTTCGCCCTCTTTCATCCTCAGTCTATGATATTACATTATTATTTCTCCACAGTGAAGCACATTACACACTGCGGACTTCTGTTCCTGTCTGTTGCTTCATACACACAGCTGTGTCTATGCTCTCGCCTGATGTGAGGTCAAACCGTTGTCTGAGCACCCACTCACTTCTTAGACTTGACCTGGATTTTGACCCTCACATGCTCTGTTAGGAAGTCTGAATAATACATGAGCCTATCCATTCTTTATTGAGAGCGATAACATGACCTTGACCCTCTCCATCCAACAACATCGCTATCCTTCCATTTTTTGCCAATTAAATATAATTTCCTTGTGTTTGCAGCTCTACAAAGAGATTGAGATTTGCCCCAAAGCTACCAAGGTGATCCGGTTCGACAAAGCCGAGTCCTGCACCATCGGATATGGTATGCTCTCCCCTGACCATACCCCTTTTTGAACTAGATAGACTCAGTTCCTGTCATCATAAATCACACTGATTTTATAGTAGACTTCACTGAGTCATGCTTTGTTAATGACTGAAGGAGGATGACCCACTGTGAGTGCTTTTTGCCTTAAGTGGATCTAATCAGTCGGTAGTTATGCTGCAGCAGCGCAAACTGTCAAATTCAGGTATTTCAAAGAGGACTAAAAAAATTAATGTCTTAATCTCTGTGTTGAATTCTGTATGTCTGTAGGTTTCTCTGTGGCAGTTATAGATGAGGATGGGAAGCAGCAGCTCCATATTACTGAAGTGAAAGAAGAGGGACTGGCCTCAGCTAAAGGTACATATTTCTTTTTATAAACAAACAAACAAACACGACCCGTGTACATTCACTGTACATTCATGGGAGCTGATCTTCACACATACATGACAAAGCAAACAAACAAACCAAACATAGTTCGCATAGCTGAATCTGCGTGAAGAAACAACAGGTGTTATGTAAAGGGCATATAAAAGCAGGGTACATATTTCTTTCTTGAGTTGACGTTGCACACTCAACACCCAAACACCTAACTTGAGAAATACCTGATCCCACATGACATCTTATCAGTGCAGCTTTGTGTGACTGCATTGCATCAGCTGCTGAGCCAGCATAGCTAAAGCTCTTTTGTTTGAGAGACAAACCTGGTGGCTTAGGACAGAGAAAATGCACACCTTGTCTTCAAAGGCACTGGCTCACAGAAAGATGGAAAGCTGCACACACACGTTACTCTACACATTCTTTTTATTTTTTGGCACATCTTGCTTTTTCTAGTAGGCCAGCGAGACTTCAACATCCAGCATCAGTATGTCCACATGGTATGAACCAGAAACTACAAAACAGAAAAGCAGAGTGAAAGTGGAAAACATCTGGGTGTCTATATCAATACACCTAAAAGGATTTGAATCACCTGAACGCCATATTTCTCAGTCTGATGGTAACTGGCTTTTATTCTGAAAAGGGGATTTTGTGGAAAAAAAATGATCCATGAGATAAGAAATAAAAAGATGCTGTAGGAGCTGTGGAATTGTGGCTTTTTTCTCCATCCTGAGAGCAAAGAAGAGAAACAGCATTCCTTTGTCTGCATCTGACCGCTGTTTGAAAAGCCGGGTGTCGAGATCAACCCCCATTCACGCGTTCCTATCTTCTAACGGAGTCAGAGAGACCTAATGGCTTTGCCGAACACGTCGCTGCTCAGTAGATACAACGCTAATGTATAGAAAATAACATGCCCCACTATTGTGCCCCAGGGTCAGACCAAGGTTACTCAAGTGTGAGATTGTGTCCTCCAGTGCTTTAACAATCTAAAAGCTGCTAGCTTAGCAGGCTGCCAGCAGCCAGCGGATACAGCTGTACTGCCTCTCCACCTCTATATGCGAGTAGAGATAGAAAAAGCTTGTGGCATCCAGACAACACAATGCGTCTTTTTACAATATTACATTATCGTTTGCTGAATCACAGAATTAAATACCTCAGGCGCCACATACATTGGAATGAGCCTGTGTGTGCGTGCATGTGTTTGTCTAAGAGTGAGGAGAATGAATGGGGAGTGAAAGAGATCACGTTTCAGTTTCTGCAGGGTATATGCAGAAACCAGGCCAGCACTGGACAAGGAGCCCCAAAGGGTCTTCACCCTTCCATCTCTCACTGTAATTCCTACCCCCCTTCCCCCACAGAAGTGCACACAAAGACACATGCGTGCAACACACAACCGAGCACACACAGTCACACACACAGCAGTATATGGCCAGAGGGGTTATCTCTCTCTGTCCAATAAAGACTCTGCTACAGCTGACATTTCACATCCCAGACAACTAGGTCATAACTTGGGGCTAAATGTGTGCCTTGTGTGTCTATATATGTAACTGTGTGTGTGCCTGCATGCGTCTCTAGCATCATGAAAGCCATATCACAGAATGTCTGCTGTTTCTGTTACGGTAAACGATATAAAATGAGGCTGAAGTCAGAAGAAAGGATAACAAACAAACATGTGCTCATGTGTGACTGTGTTAACAGGACTGAGACCCTTTGTCTTACTTAATTCTGCAGGTGAGACTGCTGTCAGGTCTCCTGAACAGCTGTCACAACCAATCAGGTTTATTGGCTGAGGTTGTCTGCTAATTGGTCGGCTGATTGAGTGCTAATTCGCAATTAGCGGAGCCGGGCACAGGTGGCCAAGGGAAGGGGACACTCAAAAAAAAAAAGCCTCAAACTGAAGCTGTGTTCCTGTGAAGTCCGTGGTTTTCTTTTTCCCATATAGCACCACACAGACTGGATACATGATGACAGGACAGGAATAGACAGGCATTGCACCCTCCTTCTTAAACCCATCCAGTCTTGTTAGATCAAGATTTGCCTCAAGCGAACAAGCGTAGAAGGATGCATTTTTAATGTATGGGAACACATTAGAGTCCCAGCATGTCTGATTAGCCAGCAAGATGCTGTTGAGGAGTATGGCAGTAAAGTTTTGTTTTTGTACATCATTTGTACACATTAGCAGTGTTGAGTTGATGGCCCACAGGAAAGCTGCTGTGTTGGAGGGTGTTCTGTTGTTTGGTAACAGCCTGACAGATAATCTTTTCACTTGCTCTGCGTTGCTTTTATTGCTGTGTCAGTCTTTTTTGCAACATATTTCTTCAAGTGGTGGATTTAAGGAGACACCTGTATAAGCTGAATTTTACATTTCTCATTCTCCACTAGGTTTGAAAGCAGGGGATGAGATTCTGTTGCTGAATGGTAAACCTGCATCTGCCCTCCAAATGGATGATATGAGGGCTGCGTTTGTAAACCAGGAGTTGACCTTGAGCGTCAGCACCCTGCCCCAGCTGGACCCTCGGGTGCTGTGCTCCCTTCCTCCCCGGCGGTCCGATGGGGAGCAGGACCTGGCCACAGACATCTTCTCTCAGAGCCAAGGTGAGGCTTCCTGTTCTGCATAAACAAAGTTGTGGATACTTGGGGAGTTGGAGTTGTTGTTATTTGTGTCTTGAACATTGGCATGTTTCATGAGATGATGTAGACAAACCTCTAGTGTCCTCTAGTGACAAATATAGTGAGCTTCTTTATCAGTTTCAGATTATTTCTAAAATGTGGAAGGCCATCAAATCATGTAAAAGTGAGAAGGTCAGGAGTGGAAGAAGACTTGATTTTGATGCATTTGACCTGCAACTTTGTCCAGCTTTGACTGTGGCCTGACCTGGAACCAGGTCAATCACACACTAAGGTGCTCCGTGCTGTTATGTAACAAATGTGTCTGTTGGATGTAAAATCAGATCAGGATTATCCATACTTATGCTTACTGCGTCAATAGCTTGACAGCACGTTAGGAAGATAGTTTGATTGGTGGAACAACCAAATCCTTTAGATCATGAAATCTCAAATTGCACTGTTCTCTGTTTTGTCCTTCAAGTTTTTATTCATCTTTCTTGTCTTGTACATTCATCGTCTAAAGCCCCAACTTTGTGTGGCGGATAAAAGCAGAATGCAGATGGTGATCTTTTTAAGCAAAGGGTGAATAGGACGATCTGCTAATTATGCATGGATGTTGTCTGCTAACCAACCTGCAGGCAGCCGCCAGCTTTCCTCTGACCTGCTCTTTTTATCTGTGCAAGGGCGCCATTTGTATTCTTTATAAATTGGGGCTTGCAGTGCATAGGCTGACAAGCTGGCATTGTTTATACAGGGACTCAGAGCTGTATGAATATTAATATGAATCCCTCAGCAGTGTGGAGCTGTCATTGTGTAGGATACGCCATACACAGAGGGTCAGATGGAGTGTAAAAACACTTCAGCAGCCAGATGGAGGTTATGGATGATGTCATGCTTAAGAGGAGACGGGTGAATGCAAGAGGCCTTCAGCGCAGAGGAGACATTAAATTGGAAATTTCTCACAGATATGGATGGAATAATAACCAATTTGACAATGCTATCATAACCATAATAAAAGAACACTAAGGGATGTAATTCAGAACAAACACAAGGAGGATGCTGTTAAATTATATTCATCATGGTGGAAGATGGAGGAAGCAATGTTCACCTGAATCCAAACAGATACCCAAGACTTGGATTTCTCTTTGACACCACTGACGGAGGAACTGTAGAGAATGCAATAAATTAGAGCAGATTGAAATGTGAATTTTTACGATGTGGCTGTAACTGAATATTAGGGAGCCAACGTACATATACGAACAACGCATATGTACACTGACTCCGTAGTGAGCGCTGTCCTTTGGATCTGTCTCTGCAGAGGACATCCTGGATGATGTGTCGGGGTTGACGGTGAATAGCGCGGATGACAGCTTGGAGGAAGGACCACAGCTGATCCTGCAGAGCCCCGGAGGTCACCAGGAAGACAAAACCTGCATGGGGACTGGACAGAGGGTAGGAGACAGCATGCAAAGGCTGATATGTATGCAAACATACACAGACACATACAGAGCAGGGGATTAACAGTCTTTTACAGAGGATGGAGTATCATACACAGCCTGCCAGATGTGTTGTTGCAGACAAATACTAGCAGCTTTGGTATCTATGTGTGAGTGTGACCTGTGGATCAGTGCCGGTGTTTGAAGTGGCTGATTTGCTGCATTGCTTTGATGCCATTTTTAAGCCTGCTGACTTGTTTTTGGGCTCGTTTTGGCTTCAGGGGCACGGTGGTTCTTGTCTTGCTGTTTCTCATCTCAGATCTGTCAGACAGAAAAAAGAAAGCACTGATATCACTGCTCAATAATCCAACACATTCTGGATGTATGTTTCAGCATATACTGTAGAGCCCATGTGTTATTGATTATAGAAAATTCCTCTGGCAGGTCTTATTCTAAATATTTCTTCACCCATGCTAGGCGTTTTTTTTTTTTTTTTTTTTGTTTCCGTGTGTGTGTGTGGCGTGTAGCCACACACAAGAGGAAAGCGATGGTGTGAAAAGCTGGGAGATGTTCAGAGTCTTTTTCTCATGTGATATTTGTGACCTTTACACAAAGGCTGTTTTGGGACAGCAAGATGTGAGACATGGAACAAATATGTAAGTGTTTTGATACGCACGCATATCCATTGCACCATATTTCACACACATAAAACTGCTTTGAAGTTGGATTTAAGCTTATTCAAGTCAAACTTGATGGGTAATTTATGCAATAAACGTGAAATCTTAACCATGTTCTTACATACAGTAAGTAAAAGATTAGTCTTTATACAATGCTGACAGCATACTTCATGATTGTGTGCAGTGTGCAGTGTGTTCAATGGCTTGTGTGTGTGAACCTGTTACATGAAGCACATGAACAGATGTGTGTGTGTGTGTCTTCTCTGGAACACAGAGATGGAGACAGACAGGTGAGTGAAAGAGCGAGTGAACAGCATCACTTTCTAATTAAGATTACGTCTGGTCTGATCAGGGTCGGCGCAGTGATTGCTGGGACGTGCTGCCTTGTGCCAGCCGGTCTCCCTTGGATACGGTTGTCACTTCCATTACCATGGCAATGTATGATAACCAGTAACCACCGGAAACATTTTTTTGGTACCTCTGTCGATAGCCCAGATAGAAACAAAAGATGATGAGACGGCGCTGTGTTCTCTCTTGGATATGTGTCAGTGAGCTTCAGTCTCGAAGGAGAACTAATGGGTGAGCTGAGAGCTGGCTCTGGTCTAGACTCAGTCCTGTTGAACAGTGGTGCTTCTGTGACTCCAATGTGCCATTATTAGTTGAAAGCAAAGTATGAGGAGACGAGAGGAAGGCCGACAGATAGGGTTGCCAGGATGGCTGGATAGGAGCAAGAGGCATGCACAAGTCTCACTTGGTGCACTTGATGCGGGGAAAATATTCAGCAATGTTAAACTTAACAGAAGTGCTTTCACCTCTGCATGGTTCCTAATTAACATTTAAAGTCGTTGCTATTTCAAGCTCATAGTGTTTCTATATGCAAGGAGAAATCCATTCAAATCTATTCTAACAAGAGAAGACACAAAACGCAATCTTTTACATGTCACCTTTTTGAGTGTGTTCACTTTAATCATTTTAATGTTTAAAGGTTTATGCAGTGTTGTCGGTGCCAGAGTATCTGCGTGTTGTTTTAAGGAAACACATTGGAGCATCTTATTAGATTTAAATGAGGGCACAATATGCAGCTAGAGTAAAAACAGGCATCAAGGCACAAAATGCATATGTGTGTTCATTGACCAGAAGGATGGTTGATGAGTTGTTAAATCCACATATGAAACAATAGCATCTCTTTGGAGATGCAATAATGAAGGCTTGGGACTTGCTTCCCCTTGTCTGTAATGTTGTTTCTTGGTTTAATGCTTAGCCATGTGCTGCTTGGTTTATTTTCAGAGGCTGTTCCACATAAATATAGAAAGAAAAACAAAGCCCAGAGAGCAAAACAGTGCAACAGTCTGATGTCAATCTCACCTCTCAGCTCCTGTCTAACATGCACTGTCTGTTTTAGCCTCCTGTTTTTTATCCCCCCCCCCATCTTTTTCCCCTACCAAGTGGTTTATTGTCATGTATTTTGTGACCATGTCTGGTGTCAGACACGACAGCTCACCATTTTTCCATCGTGTCTTCTTGTCTGCTGTCCTTTTTGTTTTCAAAGCTCTGTCTTTTCTTCTGTCCTTCCAGTTTCTTTCTGACTTCCTGTCCTTTTTTACCCTCCTCCTTCTCCTTACTAACCTCCCTGCTGTTCATTACCATAAACAACATGAGGCTGCTGTTGGCTCTCACACAGCTCTGCTCCCTTAGCTCTCTAGCCGGCTGTGAGCCCTGACCTGAGCCTGAAGCACTTGGATGCTTCCTCCGTCAACAAAGACGATCCAAACTTACCACAGAATCCCTGGGAACTTCCCAAACCATGTCATTTCTCTAGAAGTGTGGGTTGTCCTTTTTTTTGGTTTATGTTGTATTTTCTCCCGCTCTCCTCTTTGGAAACACTCTGAAGTACTGAGGGTTGTGTCTTACCTCATTTCACCCAGTGCCTGCGGTCTCATGGTGGCAAGACTGAGGAAAAAGCAGCAAAGTGGGACAATTTTAATTATCCCCACATTCTAATTACTTCATTCTCCACAGTGTTTCACATCATTTAGTGGAGATAAATGAGTGTCTGGCTAGCCGGAGGAAACGGGGAGGTTCATTATTTTAGACAAAGCACAGAGCCACCTCCTCAATATGATAAACCAACCAGAGAATAAAACGGTGATTGCTTGCGATTACAACGATAATCGAGATGACGGTGATTGCCAGTGTTCTCCGAGGTGTAGTCAGCCCCACTGACAAGTGCTGGTTATAATTGACAAACCTCTATCAGTTTTGGCTTAGAGGCATTTGAAATGGAAAATGCATTATTCAGTGTGTGAAGGGTGGGGGGGACAGCTTTCATCAAGGATGGTTTTGATTGACTCCTGATGGTATAATTCCAGTTAAGTAGCTGTTTGCATGCAGTGCATCTGTTTAATGCAGTCAGTGATGACTAAGAATCCATAACATTAGTGCTGCAAATCTTTAACCTTAGAATAATCAGATTTATTTATTTATTTTTAGAATCCTTTCACTCACCTCCTCCATCTCGAATCAGGCCTGACAGCTTTGTCTCAGTTGTTGCTGTCATTTCACAATCCTCCACTGGAGGGAGCACTGTGCTGATTCATGTGGACTGCAAAACAACAACAAGGTTTCTAACACAGAGCATACAACCAAGAGCAGATCTGGTTCAAAATCCATCAAGTATGATTACCAACAGTGATTGAACTATGTCAGTATTCAGTATAGATTTAATTTCCTTTGTGTGTAAGACATAATAATACAACCTACAATTTAAATTGAATGCACAAATCTGAATTTTCCCATGTTCTGTTATTAATCTCAGGTAGTTACCGCTCCTTAAAACGCCTTCCTCTTGATGCTTGCTTCACCCTCATAACCTCCCAGACTTGCAGGAAGAAGCTCGCAAATCTAAATATTCATGCATAGATTGTGAAGACTCATGTCATAACATAATCATCCTTTCCCTTGAGATTAAATGATTAAAGTCGCTCTGTGTCATGGCGTATATCCCATCATTCCTCTTAGGGATTTATGGATTTGCATGTTTCCCTGATTTCATATGAAACTGAACTTTAAGATTCTCCCTTCCTCCTCTCTGTATAAACTGACGTTAACAAGTACATGCCTGTTCTATCTGAGCAGCGATGACCGAGGACAGATAAGATATGGAGTACTTGGCATTTCAAAATTGCTATATTTCTATTTCCATATGTATGTATATTATATTTTTTACATGCCGGAATGCAATACACCAAGTATGTATAGATAAATGGGTGTGATGTGCCTCTGTATGTTTATGCTGGAACTCGCTGTACATGGTTTCAGCTGAGGGGTGTGAGAGCAGGTTTGTGCTTGTCTCCACGCTCCTCCCTCATACTATACTTGCGTCTCTCTGTTCTGAAGGGCAGAACTGCAATGTAGTACATTTTGTAAAAGGGTAAAGAGTCGTCTCTGGGTTTTGGAAAGGCATGCACTGGATCGACAAGAGAAAAGGTATTGCTGCTGCGGCCTTCTTTATTCACTCGCTCCCTCCCTTTTACTGTTTGTTTATATCTTTCTTCGTAAGCTTTTGTGTGTTTCTCATGAATGAGGTCAAAGTGCTGAGTGTTGCGTATGTGCAAGTCTCTCTGTGTGCTCATGTATGCATTTGCTAATGGTTTGAAATACATCATCAAAACCACACTTTCATTTGAGAAAAGGGTAAGTATTCTTCTTGAAGTTTTGACAAGACCTTTTTTCAAAGATCTTTTTCAACTAAGATTTCAATCATAAATGTTTGGAAGTACTGCTATAATCTACCGGTGTTCATGCTCTGGAGGAAGGAAAATCCCTCCCTTCTGTCTTTTCTTATCTCTGCTCTCTGATCAACAAGTCCATCAGAATTAAGGCACGGTCTTGTTATGTAACTCGCGTTTCTCAGGAATGACAAGCGTTGTGGCATTGTGGGCTGTCACTGGACTGACAAGGGTGACACTGGAAAGCGGATGTCAGGCTTTAGATGGAAGCAGTTGTTGTAGTGCAACTTGTACTGTCAGTCAGACCTGCGTCCAATGTGATATGTAGAGTTTACTTCAAGCTGCTCTGGCTACCGGAAGGAGATGTGTAGTGCATCAGGGCATTTCTTGCTTTGCTGAGCGTGTTTTGTTCCAGATTGGCGCCCGGATTTGTTCCCTTTGATCATGTAATCTTTCTGAAACTGATTGCATTGTGCTGTTGGCGCACACAGTTGATGCATGGGGCATTTCACTGGCTCGTTTTGAGCCATGAGAGCAAGCTCTATCCATAATATTACTGTTTGTTTAATAAGGCTGCTGTCCTTTTCAAGTGTGGTGACATAAGTCTCTCTAGGCTCTGATGAGAGAGAGAGAGAGAGAGAGAGAGAGAGAAGCCACATGCCTGTTGTCTTTTCTTGCTGGAGTGTCTGGCTCAGCCACCCACTGCTTCCTCACCTCCCATTCTCTCCTCCCTCCTTTCTCCTCCCCTCTTTTCTTCCATCTCTCAGGAGGATGTGATGTTTGATCTTGCTGTTTAATGTTGCGTTCTACCCCGCTGCTGCTCTCTAACACCTGGACAGAAGGGAGATAAGCAACAAAGAAGGACAGAGAAGAAGAGAGTGCAAACGGGGAGATGACAGGGGAGCATGCAGAGACAATCGGGGGGATTGACAAAGAGAGACTGATTAGATAGATGCTGTAGGATAGGGTGACACGAGAGCGCTGTTGTTTATTGCAATCTGTTCTATTCAATCTGTGTAATGACCTATTTGTTGAGCTACGCCGTTACTGATTTCACCAGCAGCACTGTTTCGCAGAGCAGTGTGAGTGCTGAATAGCAGGCATTCACTTTTACACTTCTGACCAGTTTGGCTGGACACGTTCAAGATCCATACATCCTGCACAGTGCACTGTACCCGACGCACATGTTGGAGGAAGATGAAAACAAATCCTTCTGGCACTGAGTGGCACCGAGGAACAGAGGCTGCCTGGAGTGGAAAAGCAAGACAGGAAAAAGGACACCTGACTTCTTGTTGAACTCTGTTTGACCTGCCAGCATGTCAGCCTTTAGGAGGAGGAGGAACTCCAAACACTCGACCGAATCCATCTATGATATGTTACAGCTGGTGAGCTTTGTGTGTGTGTGTGTGTGTGTGTGTGTGTGTGTGTGTGTGTGTGTGTGTGTGTGTGTNGTGTGTGTGTGTGTGTGTGTGTGTGTGTGTGTGTGTGTGTGTGTGTGAGAGAGTTGTGGATATGATCCTGCAAAGATCAGTGATTATCTGATTGTAGCGGCAGTGCTGTGGTTACAGGTTCAGTTCCCAGCAGTGCGACTCATTCTTACAGTTAATGTAAGATTTGCCTGATCGCACATTGTAATGTCATCACTTTTTTTAATCTTGAATTTAATCCTCCAAATCCAAAAAGTCCAATTACTGATGAGAATTTTTTGTATCATGTTTATGCTTGCACTCATTTATCAATAAGCCGCTGAATGGAAAGTTGTAGATTGTCGCACTTCCCTTCACCTCTTGATTGGTTGTGTTGCTGAAGCATTAAGCAGCCATCCTTCTCCACCCTGTCCCTCTGTCTCCATCTCCCGCTGTCATCCGTCTCTGTCACTGCTCCATCTGTCACTTGGCTGTCACTAATTCCTCTGGCTGTCAAGGGCAAGACCTCTCTTACCAGTGGTGAGAGTGTCAATGTCATTGCTCAGTTTTGGGTGTGTAGAAATCTGCAGCACACAGTGTGGATCAGTGTTTCTGTTCATGCATTGATCCGTGCATCTTTTTCTATTTTTTAATATTTCATTTGTTCATCTACAGAATTTTAAGTTCATGAAACATATCGAATGTCAACCACAAAGTCAGTAATGCTCCTTCAGATGTTCTAACAGGACTGACCTGCTGTGAGTGACGCTCTCAGTGCACTGTGAATGACTTGGACATCAGTAAAGATTCAATCAGATATGACTGGCTGTGTTATTTTACTAACTTTTACTGTGTGGTTGTTGCTGTGGTTTTCCCTGTAGTGACTCAAGGGGCTCATCTTGACGTGATGGGAGGAACATCAGCATGTGTGTCAAAACTTGTGTGTGTGTGTGCGTCGAGCTGTGTTGCGAAACTGGTTTGAATACCACAATGGAAAATTGCGTTTGTCATCGCTGCGGCCCAACAGTAGACAAGCCGTGGAATCAGCAAAGACAAGCCATGTCCCCAGCTGACCAGCTGTCTGTAAATCAGCCCGTAGAAACACACAAACAGGTGCGCTGATGACAACTGATAAACATCTTCAAGGACCCCATGCAGACGAGGGACGTTTGTGTGACATACATTTGCATAAAACACTTCTATGAATAACACTGATGACTGCAGGACTGAATTAGAAGCATTAATCCCATCAAACTAAACGATGGCTGAAAATCGGATTGCTCCCGCTTTGTGTTCTCTGTGGACACAGATTTTGGCTTGCATCACCTGATCAGCTGCACATAACAGAGATCCACTGCGTTGACTCGCTGTGTCTGGTTGTGTTACTTTGTGGTGGTGTCGTTGCACTTGTTTGTATGAATCTAAGACATCTAAGAAAGGAAGGGCCCAGTAATTGTACTGCCTTATCAAATCAAACCTTTTAATTTCTGTGAAGCTTTTATGAAAGGCAGTTACAGTTTAATTAGGGTTATGATGGTAATGAGTTTTGTTAAGGCTGGAAGAAGGCAGCAGTGTTGGTCTTGGACAGGAGTTCCATTAAATGGGACGTGGAGTATGAATCTCTTGCAATTAGTGTTCAGTGTGTGGGCTGAGCTCATTCATTCTCCCACATTTCAAGGAGATTTTTTCCTCTAATTTCCTTTTTAATCTACTAGTTCTGACTGAGTGCAGACTGTGAAAAGATGAAAATGTACATCTCTCTCTCTCTCTCTCTCAACAGACCTCACAGTCCTAGCAGCATCCTGCCCGGGCTTGGCTTGTTAACAATCCCATGAAACCACAGATTCCCCAAGGCTTGATAAGAATCAACAGATAATGGAATTTTTGAGCATAGCATGTAAATTATTGGGCCGTATTTACAGACACTTAAAGATGAATAATTGTTTTCTGTAATGTGGGAATAGGTAGTGCGGTATTACTCACAGTACATTACATATTTGCCTCCACACATCCAGCCTCTCACTTTTGATGACGCTTCCATGTCACTTTCTCTCTATTTTTCTATCTCTGGTGCCTACGCACCGTTCACCTTCGCAGCCTTGGGATGATGAAAGAAACATTCAGATGTGGACAGAACCTCTCGATCTTAAATGTGTATGCTCTTGTGTGGGTTCCAGCCTGTCATTCTTAAGCTGTTGTTGCACATCAGTACGTAAGATGACTCATTTGAGCTTTTTCCAAATGTTGGACTGTATAGCCAAAGAGGCAGAGGGGAGGAGCCCCCTGTCTTTTATTTTATTATTTTTTTACATTACCATACCACCAGTTTGACCTGGCAGGTCTGCTCTTGCTTGGTATTTTTGATACTGGGACACAAGCGGGTGTTGTTATGGCAGGTTTTGCAAGAATGCGCTGATGCATTGTTGGTAGCGCATATTTCCCAGTTTGTTGCACGTGTCTGTGTATGAGCATCATGAATATTGGTGTATGTGATATCCTCTACACAAGCCTACATCCAAGAATTTTTTTTTTTTGTGAAGGAGCTTCTGTTGTTTTTCTCTTTCCTCTCTCTCTTTGCAGTAGCTCACAGGAAAACACATCCTTTTTAAAAATGTCAAAAATGCACCCATCAGCAAACATAAAATGACCCTTAAAAAGGATCCCTACTGATGCATAGCATGTGACGCGTTGTGCTTTTATCTCTTTCTATGCAGAGCACGGAGCAAGTCACTGCTTTCTGCCGCAGTCTCCATGACATGAATCCCCTGGAGTGCCCTATGTCATCCTCCTCATCGTCGTCTTCGTCATCCTTGTCCCCGAGCCCTGTGTCAGCTTTACCGCCCACAGCAGGCACAGCCACCCAGAGACAGCTCTCCCACGCAGACAAACTCCGCAAGGTCATCAATGAACTGGTCGAGACGGAGAAGACCTATGTCAAAGTCAGTACAAGCTCTCCTGGAGTGTTTTGATGTGTTTCAGATGATCTGTCCCATACAAACCGACACCTAATGAGTCATCCACATTTGTGTCTATTTGAAGGACACACAGTCTCATAATCAGGGATTTTCAGCTGAAACTACACTCTTATTGTTGGAGGTAGCATCATGATCATTATAAAAGGCGTGTAGAATGTTGGCATTCTTTTCATGCCATGTGGGTTATGTTGATACTTGTGAGAGCTGATTTCTTTCTGTTATGTAAAATTCTCAGTAATGACTCCACATTAGACAGCCTGAACATCGATAGACGCCTACGCATGCCCTTCCTCATTCCTTCTGGAACGTCTTATCACAGCCTGATGTTGTTCATGTTCCTTTCATGTTCACGTGTCCTTTCAGGATCTGAGCTGCCTGATAGAGTGCTACTTGACACCTTTGCAGAAAGAGAGCTTCCTTACACAGGATGAGGTACTTCCTACCTGATCTGTATAATCAAAGAGTAAAAAATTGTATATGAATTGTTGTAGATACTATACAACATTAACCTCGACAGTGCTCTTAAGGTGGTAGCAGCGTCAGAATGATGCTCCTTGTGTGTGTTTGTGTGTGTAGCTGGATGTTTTGTTCGGTAACCTTGGGGAGATGGTGGAGTTCCAGGTGGAGTTTCTCCAGACGCTTGAAGATGGAATCAGACTGGTGCCAGATCTGGACAGACTGGAAAGGGTGGAGCAATTTAAGGTGAGGCAAGGATGAACTCAGTGCATCATTTAGTTTGTAATCCTCTAGTAATTTTGTCTGGCTTCAGGATTACTTCATGAGGGTGCTGCTCTGTAGAACTGGCTGTTACTCATTATATATGGCTCATGGTGTTATAGCAGTTGTGCAGACATTGTTTTTGCTCTGACTCCTTTTGGCTAGCCTCAACAGTACAAACGATAAATATCACTGTATTTACATTTCTCTAACTGCTGGGCAACTCCCAAACAAAATACTTGGCTCACTTTGACTCTACAGGGATCAAACACGGTTGAGATACTTGCTTAACTCTTACTTAAAAAAGTAATCCCCATTCACTGTAGCGCAGCCTTGATTCGAAGTAAAGATATTTCTGAACGTGCTTGTTTGTTTCCACAGAAAGTGCTGTTCTCCTTGGGTGGTTCATTCCTGTATTATGCCGATCGCTTTAAGATCTACAGCGCCTTCTGTGCCAGCCACACCAAAGTCCCAAAGGTCCTGGCTAAAGGTAAAAACATACACATTCTTAATTGGCAAAGAGCCACCACTTGCTCTTCTGTTAGCGATACAGTAGTTTATTGTTCTCTCCCATCAGTGGCATAGTGATTGCTGAGGGGCTTGTGTAGTAAAGGAAGCATGTTGTTTGAGTCACATGCCCTGCAGCTATAGCAGCTTGTCTTTTAGATCTGTTTCAGTGTTTCATTGCCCCTCGTGCGAAATGCGTGAATGCTCATATTTCTGCTCCCCCAGCAAAGACAGACCCAGAATTCAAGGCTTTCCTGGCTGAGAGAAATCCCAGACAGCAACATTCATCCACTCTAGAGTCTTACCTGATCAAACCCATCCAGAGGGTCCTGAAGTACCCGCTGCTGCTGAAGGAGCTCTACTCCCTCACTGACCCTGACAGTGAGGAGCACTACCACCTGGACGGTAAGCCACTGTCGTCTTACTTTACTTTTTGATGTAACACTACATGGTTTAATATCATCTATGCTCCAGATCCGCAGAGCTGTAAGTAATGAGAATATAGGAAATTCTTGTAATTATGACTTGATGAATGTTTGTCATTCATTCAGTTGCAATGAAGGCCATGAACAAAGTTGCGAGTCACATCAATGAGATGCAAAAGCTTCATGAGGAGTACGGAGCTGTTTTCGACCAGCTCATCAACGAACAGACTGCGGATAAAAAAGAGGTAAACATGGTGACACCTATTATATTAAAGGTTCTGCATTATGAATCCAATAGATTATGCAATTACCTAAATGTATATTTTATAGTCTGTTCTATTTACTTCTGTTTATCTCAGGTGGCTGATCTCTCAATGGGGGATCTTTTGCTACATTCTACTGTGGTGTGGATCAACCCTCCAGCCTCTTTGGTCAAGAGCAAAAAGGACCCTGATTTGGCTGCTTTTGGTAAGGATTAATGTGGCCTTTGGTTGGCGTTGTGGAATAGATTCTACCCTATGATTGGTTTTCTTTTGTCAAAGAAAAGCCTATAGCCTTTCTTTGATGAAAGTCTTTTTTCATTACCTAATGCAAGTCTAGAGGTATTCTTCATGCATTTATAAAGCTGGAAATTATCCTAATATAAAATCCTAATACATCAAAATGATATACCTAAGTCATAATATATATTTAATATAGAATTAATTACATTGCTGTTGCCCTTGGGCTTGGTTGCAATGCATCTAATAAACTGCCCACTCGGTGAGCATTTTTTACTTATGAGAAAAAGTTTCTGAACTTTCTAGTCAAACTCTTCAATATGAATATCTACAAAACAGATTACCAAATGTCTTTTTGCGTTTTCATGCACAGCAATGGTCGAAACATTATGTAATTTCGAAAATCCAGTCAAATCTGCAGGATTTCAGAGAGATGATCTGTAAAGCGCTCATCCATCAGGGTTTAAATACCAAAACAGTGTGCGATGTTTTGTTATAGATGAATAACAAACATTATCCAGATACAGTAGATACGCAGTTCCACTTTTTTCAGCAATAAAATGAATTCTGATGTATATTTGAATGTTCTTTCCTGCAGAGAAACACTGCATACTGTATATAAGCACATGGCACTTTATCCCCCTTTATCCCTGTATCCCACATAATGCTGTCACGCATAGTGTGGTGCAGCATACATAGCGTCATACTGGGTGCATAGTGTGATGCTGGGTGCTATTTCAGATGGTGAAGAAATAGACTCAGTAAAAGGAAAACCCAGCGGAGCTTATTACATGATGGACATTATTCTGTACTTTTCATGTGAAGTGCAGCATGTTACAGTTACATTAATGGGATCGCATGCCCAGTAGTGTCCTCTGTCTTAAGAGTTTCCTCAGCTCGGACACTTTTTGCAATAAATATTAAATCCACACGGTATAAAGGCTTTCCCTGGCAAGGCTGTAGTGAATGGAGTGGGTGCTTTGTGCATGCAGTGGCGTGACTTCGGTCCATTTTTATCTTTTGCACTGCTGAAATTGTATGACAGTAGTTTGAGGCTGTTTTTCCTCAAAAGCTCTAACTAAAGGCATCCACTGATATCCTGCATCAAGCTGTCACTGCAGAAAACTGGGTAATGAAATGTCCTTTTGATGTATGCGATGAAGGAACTCAGACCCTCCTAATGGTTTCTTTCATTTTCCTCTTCATCTCTCTCTTGCCCTCATTTAGTGTTCAAAACAGCAGTCGTATTTGTGTTCAAAGACTGCTCCAAGCACAGGAAAAAAATCGTAAGTACTGTTTTTTTTTTTTCTCATTTTCTGTTGATTAGTCCAGTCAGTGAGTGATGCACTGTGTGGACTGGGGCTCTGTGCTTCCTCTGAAGTACTTTTTTAAAATAACTTTTTTGGATGGCACATTGAGACCACAAATAAATTGAGTTTAATGTCTTTCATCAGGGGACAATAGACTGAATTACTGGCTACTTACTGGCATTTGAACAGACTGAGACTTTATGTGCACACTTTACTGTTCTCCTTGTACAGTACAGTACGGTGCATGGTTGTGTCTTGTAGACCACTCTTGTGCTCTCTGCTGTCACGTTGATGTATTGCAGCAGTGATGCATCAGATATCCGGTCTCTCTCTCTCTTTTTCAGGGTGGATCTCACCGTACGTCTCTGAGCGATGACAAAGATCCGTTCCGTTTCCGTCACATGATCGCGACGGACTCTCTACAAGTCCGCACCCTTGCAAGTAGGTCTATTTAAATACAGTAGCATGAGCAAATGTAATTTTCAGTCTTGCATCACCGTCCCTCCAGGTGTCATGAGCACTTTGAGGTTTGGTCTCTCAGAAACTAGGATTAGTGTTGGGATCAGTTCTAGCACAGTACATGGTGACTCACAGTTAGTTCAACCCAAACTCAAGGGATGATCACTTTTTCTGTCCCAGCCCCGTTGAATCATAGAAAACTGCTGCACTGATATAGATAGTTGAAAACCCATTAAAAATAGTAGATAAAATGTTTAATTTAGATGCCAACTCACTGATGCATTTCTTTTTTTCTCAGGTTTTTAAGAACTCAGTCACTGAAATCAGCAGCATAATTGAAATAAATGACCTGTATGAACAAATTCCACCGGAAAAACATTTTAATTATCCGGTCGTTAGTCTAAAATATGTACTGTATAAGAATTAAAATGTTTAGGCAAAGCTCTTTGAGGCACCATGTGGAGACTTCTAATTTGTCTTGCCAGAGAAGCATAGACCCCAAAATTGATATTGTCAGTCAGCCAGATGTCTCCATAATGAAAATCTGTTCACTGGGGAAACTCATGAAGGGATTGTTTTGATTTTTGCATGTGCTACAGATTGTGCTAAAGGCATACATAAGTGTATCACACATTATTCTGGACGAAAATGTGTGTTGAATCTACACCAAAAGTTTGCAATTAACTAAAGTGATATATCCTTACAAAGGACATATTGGACTTCAGTGCCTGAACTAGATTTCTTCTCCTTCCTTCCAGTAGATTTGCTCATCACTTGAAAGTTCCCATATGCTCTCATCATGTTGTTTTTTAGGAGTAAATGTATTTTTATGTTGAGGTCATAGCATGGATCATTTGATTGCTTCAAATCTCAGATGTTGTTTCAAATGACTCAATATTCTCTGACAGCGTCTTCAAAGGCAGCTTAGTGTTGCTACTTTTCTCTCTCACAGAAAATAAATGATAACCGTTAGTATACACAAAACAGATGAAACCCTATGAGCAGGTCTGCGTGCAATCTTCCTCACATCCTATTTTTGTCCTAGACGAATCTTAAATCACCCTCTGGCAATTCATCTCAAGTGTTATCGTTTATCTGCCTAATGGTCTGTTTTTAAAGGGAAAGAAATTGATGACGGAAATTAACTGAATGACTTTATACATGAAGATCACATCTCTCTTCTCTCCCTCCTTTCAGACTCTGAGGGTACGCCGGTGTGCGAGATAGTTCACACAAGGTCTGAATCTGAAGGAAGACCAGAGAGAACCTTCCAGTTGTGCTGCAGGTATGACAACCCTGATTTCAAAAAGGTTGGGATGCTGTGTAAAACATAAGTAAACCAGTGTATTATTTTACGTTCTTGTGTTTTTGCAGTTCTCCAGACAGTAAAAAGGACTTCCTGAAAGCAGTCCACTCCATTCTTAGGGAGAAGCAGCGTCGCCAGCTTCTTAAGACGGAGTCTTTGCCTCCCAACCAGCAGTACGTCCCATTTGGGGGAAAACGTCTGTGTGCCCTCAAAGGGGCGCGGCCCTCCATGAACCGAGCAGGTGACAAAGCTCAAGTGTAGCTTCTAGCTCACAGGAACCTTAAAGGTCTACATGTTGTGTAGAGAACTCTGCAGACTTACTTTGTCAGGAATAATGTTTGTTGATGACATTACCAGGATGAAATGATCTCTTTTCTGTCTGTCTAGCATCAGCTCCATCACGAACGTTAGCCCGCAGGAAGCTGGTGAGGAACCGCTTCACCATCGATACCGACCTGGTATTTCATGGCAACAACAACAACGGCAACAATTCAGACCCCTCCCAACCCTTGTCCTACCCACCTCTCTCCCAGCATGCTCTTCTTCAATCTCACAAACCTCAAGGAGAGGACACAGACCGCTGGGTGGAAGAGCAGTTTGACCTGGGTCGCTATGAAGACCAGGGGGAGGGCATCGACATGGGGCAGGTGAAGGAGACCGACATTCTGAGCGACGATGACGAGTACTGCAAGTCTGTCCGAGCCGCGTCAGCAGAACCGACCGACCTGGATGGGAAGATGGAGGGACTCGGCCTACAGGGTGGAGAGGTGAGGAGCCAGAGCCTGAACGGACGAGCAGAGACTAGAGGTGAGATGCAGGAGGAGGCAGATGATCAAATAAAGCACAGCGACGACTCTGCCTCGGTAGGCTCCTTCACCTCCTGTGGTGTCTCTCTATCCCGCTGTGCAACCCCAAATATAAAGCTCGCCCCCTTGAAGCAGTGTGCCGTGGAGGGGGCCACAAACAAGGACCACGACGTCATCTGGGTACGGCGGGACGACTTTGCCAGTGGGTGCAACAGCGACGTCTTCTGATTGGGAGTAATAGAAGACGTGATGAAGAAAGTGCAAGAAATTGGGGGAGAGATTGGATACAAGCTTTAAATATGTGGAATTTGGAGGAGTAAATGTGTATAGAAGGTATTAAACCTCAGCCAGTCCTTCCTGTATCCCAACACTCTTCTTCACACCTCACCTGTATGTCCCCTGTTCTGACAATCCTAAAGTACTGAAACATTGAGCGAGTAAGGAGAAGTGAAATATCCTCAGCTTTATTTGTTGAGACCTAGAGATTCTCATCCTGAACTGCTTCAGAGTGGACTACAGGGTTTTAGACATACACCCAGGCATCACACGCACACACCTGTGGAATTGTATTTGAGTGTACAAACAAGCCAGCACTGCATGTGCACGCAAGTAAACAAGCAAGTGTGTATGTTTACTCTAAGTGCAGAAAGTACACAGAAGCACAGACACGAGAGACTGTAGGCAGCTACTGTACCGTGCACACATTGTACCGAAGCAACGTCATCACTGAACTTTGACCTGGTGGCCAAAAATGTCTATTTTTCAACACAGGAATGTGGGTGTTCTATTTTTTTGACTCAGAAACCGTGTTTGTATTTCAACACTCAAGGGCTGTGTGTTACTGAACTTCTCTTCAGGGGCTTTTGGCTTAACGACTGCTGTGTAAAAGATGGTGAAATCCAACTAGCTTTATTGTGCTTGTTATTGTTTTAACTTAATATCAGCTGCACATTGGTGTATAGTCAGAGGAGGACAATAGAGTGCCGTTAACCTCTTCTCTGAAAATGTTTTGAAGCTCACTTTTATCTCCTTAGCATATCCTTTTTCGAAGATAGCTCGGACAACAGATATGTCTACCTATTCCTTATTTAATTATTGCCTTTTAACTGTCATTTTTAATGTTTACACCATGTTCAGCTGCCCAGTGTTACAAACCACCTTTTGTGTGTTTGGTGCCAGAAACAGGCTTGTGAGAGAGCCAGCGCTGCCCTTCACATGAATGTCCAGTCTTTACCTTTGTTGCTCAAATAAAACAGCATTGTTATTTTATTAACTTAAATGGATTCCATCAAGGTCACAGATGTACAGGACCCTTTCTCGCTCCTTTGTGCTCCACGGTCTCGATATATGACATAATTCCTCCAACAATCCTGTGTTACTTGAATTTTCTTTGTTTTGAAAGGAGGTATTCAACAGAGCCATGTCAGTGACCGCACTGACTCATGCAGTCGACCTGTCATCTTCTGACCAATTCAGACT
Source organism: Chaetodon trifasciatus (assembly GCA_037975065.1). NCBI lineage: Eukaryota > Metazoa > Chordata > Actinopteri > Chaetodontiformes > Chaetodontidae > Chaetodon > Chaetodon trifasciatus. The sequence continues at coordinate 1,514,342 of JBBMOE010000011.1, forward strand.
TCTTCTTCTGCTGCTTTGACCTTTCGTCATGTCAAGCGGCGTCACAACCACAAAGAAGCTTGCAGAGACAGACTTCACATCCATGACGTTTGAGATCAATCCCGCCTGCGTTTTTTCCTGTATCCACCAGGCTGTGCTGTTTCACTGTCATCACAATACCACGCTGATTGCTGAGATCAACATTCATGTGCACCTTAATGGATGTATTGAGCACACACTTCATACCAACTGTGAGGAGGGGGGGATGTGCGAGCTGCTCTGATTCAGAGTGTGAGGCGAAGCGATACACTTTGGATGTCGTCTTTTTATTATGATGCTGGTTTCTTAGAGTTTAGCTTGCTGGGCTGATGGTGCCCAGTAAGGACGTTCAGACTGTGAGGTACAATCACCTGACCTGGAGGCAAGTCCTGTGAGAACCCCATTGACTCCTTCCTTTGTACTTTTAAAACTGTGTTCGTACATAAAACTGTGGAGTATTATCATTTTTATGTTAAAATAAATTTTCTAAATTTAGTTTTGTGTGAAAGAGCTTTTTTTTGTTTTCCTTTTGCATGTGCGATCCTGCAGTCTTATTAACCAAATGTTCACCCTTACAGGGACACCCAGTGTCTCTATTAACACCATAACCGCCTCACAGAGGTTATTGGAAGATCAAATTCCGTTGATCAAATAAAAAATGATCGATGCCAGACAGTTTTGCAGATTGAATTGCAGCCCTGAAATGTATTATGTCCAATTTTAAGGCATCGCAAAAGATGAAATAAAGGATCAGAGGCAATTTTGATGGATAACCGAACAAATATTCTCAAAGTTGATTTACTAATACTGTGGCAGCAATGTTATGGTATAAATTTAAATTCCAAAGTACATTAGACATGATGATATACCAGTCTTTGAAATTCAATTTGAAAACCAGAATACATCAAAAATGTTTGAAGAAAACTCCTTTCCAGTCTCTGTAAATCTATTGCATACTACATAAAATGTGTCATGAAGTATTTGTGTGGCTCTAGCGGACAATTACATGTTTGGTATTAAACAGACTCTGCTCTGTATTCACATCAGGCGAGTGTAGTGGTAGGACGGTTGCCCAAGGACTCCTTCTGGAGAGGCTGGATGGCCATTTTCTGAGTTAATTAAAGTTTGTCTATAGGCTGTTTGTCAGAGGCCCAGGTTGAGTTGGCAGGTTCTTTTTTTTTTTTCTTTTTCAGATCACTTGGCTCCCAGCTTTGACAGAGTTCACAAACACTGATAAACAAAATGTCAGTTCTGACGTGTTCCGGATTCTGCTTGAGGAGAACAAAGCTGTGAGATGGCTGGCACCGGGAATCTCTACCTTCTCCAAATGTCAAACAAGAGGCCAGAGTTAACCGGAGAAACTTTCGAATTCAGAATAAATGTATCTAGCCCCATGTTCAATGCTACTCCAATGACAAACCATAGGGGAAAAAAATGAAGACACAGTATTCAGTCAGGTCTCTGTGAAGATGTTAAAGTGTCTTTGACCCTTCAGGCCACTCCTCACATAATTGAAGATAAATTCCCATCTGCTGCAGATGTTGTTTGAACACTCCTTCCAGTCCTGGGACTGGATGGGAAGGCGTCCAGTGACCCACTCAGATAAAGACCTTCCTTGTCTGCAGTGAGAGATAATCTGGCATCTGCCCTGTAACCTGAAGATTATTCTCCTCTCATCAGGACCGGTGGAGAGAACCGCAGCCAATCCATCTGCTCCTTAATCCAAACCGAATGGAGCCAAACTAGCCAGAGATAACCAGAATGAGATCACCGGCACCTTCAGCGTAAAAGCTTTTCTATCAAGTGTGACAAAATACCTACCGTTTATTTGGAGAGATGATCATAAAAAAATATATTTCCAAATAAATGACCACCAACAACAAGAGCTTCAAATTTCTGTTCTCGTTGCGGTATGGTGTAAAATAAAGTTAAAACAGTGTTTCTGTAACTTAAACCTGCATGCATTAAAAGACTATTTTTCTTGAAAACATCACATCACGTGCATCAATAACGAAGAAGGACTCCTGATTTAACGCCTTGAAATGTATATTTTCACCACACCTGAACAACCAGGTGTAGGCCATTACTTCAAGTGTTTTATTTTGAAAATTCCTACCGGATATCGCTTACATTTCGTCTCTTTTGACACTGATCCGTGCGCTCTCACTCCCTCCAGCTCCTGCCGCCTTGGAGGCGCGCAGACTACTGAGTGAAAGTGGACGTGTTCACAGACTGCTGGTTGTTTTTCTTTCTTGCGGCCAGTTTTTGTTCAGAAGATACGGCTTGGGCTGATTTTGTGCAGGAAAGTTGGATCCACTAGACTGCTGCTCATCGTTTCTTTCTTTGATTAGGTGCGACGGAGTGATGCAGAGTGGAAAGAAGGATCGCATTGGGGATGAAACTTGGGTTGCGCGCGGGCATGGCACGTCAGGTGTTTCAGCGCTTGGATAGAGGCTGTTTCTGTCTGTCATGGTGTCACTATCCGCGGTGAGATCGCCTGGAGCACTATGGAGGACAGAAAGGGACTTTTCTTCTATCTTCTCTTGGCTGCGCAGCTCTGCCTGAGCTCGGCACAAGTCCTCAGAATCGGTAAGCGCAACAGCTGTTTACGCACGGTGTTTGTTGGCGTGTCTGAGCTGGCTGGACAGAGTGAGAACCAACAGCATCTAAGAAGAGATAAGAGAGCATCTGTGTGTAACCTTAATTTAAAATCACTGCATCCCATTCCAAGCCTATTCCAATCTAGTTTTCTCTTTTTGCCCTCATCCCGTTTGGCATCAGTTCAGCGATGTTTTGTTGCCTTTGTATCCCATGAAAGTGATTATGGGATTACTTGTTCTTAATATTAGTGAGGTTATACTGTCAGTAAGGTTGTGTCAAAATCAGAACAAAGGAAAGATTTCCTGCGTCAAAGGACAAAACACACTTTGACAACTTCACTCGCCCTCTGGTTCATTTCGTTCCTCTGAATTAAATGTTGCTGCCTATCAACCCTGATTGGGTCCACAAAGCAAATGCACAGAGCAAAGGTCGTTAAAATATTCAAAGAATTATTTAAATCATGCCAATCATGTCCAAAATGAATGCTCCCTCCCCTCCTTCATTAATCCATCTTCAGTTTAAATGCAATCAATCATGGGAAAGATTTTTTTATTTTATTTCATTTTTTTTTAATGATGAATGTTAGACTCAAAATAATCTCGTGAACTTTCAGCTTTATCATCAGAGGCTTTGTTGGAAGATTTGTCCTCATGCATTATCTTTGAAGGTATCTTTTTAATCATTTAAAATTTAATTGAATTTCATCTTATGGAGGACTTCATGCGCTTACTCACTACACTCACCCAGACACGCACAAACAGCTGAAAGTAATGGAGTATTGATCCCTCCCAGTATCAGAGACGCCTGTTGAAGCATTTTCATTCAAAATATGGCCCCCAGCATCTGATCTTCACAAACACAGAAAGCCATCCATCATTGAGATGGATGCATCGTATAGCCTGTGAGGGCGATGCAGTCATCCTCACTCCTGCTGTCATACGCAAAAGAGTGGAATTAGGAGGTGTGAGAGAACTTCACCCAGACCTGATCTGACAGGAGGTGGCTGGTGAGCGCTGTTCGCTGTGTTCATTATCCAAGCGTCTCACTTTCAGGTTTTGAGTCAGACCTGAGTTGAACTGTAATATGTGGCTCTAATTGGCTGAATGAATTGAGGGTTGGTGATGTCAGTGCCACCTGCTCTTAACATGGAGAAATAGGATAGAGGTTCATATACGGTGTAACACTGCATTCAGGCAGGGTTGGTCAGTTACTGAAGACAAATGACAAGTACATTTTTGTAGTTAGTAACATAATCCACTGGATTACAGAAAAATGTAATATAATCTGAATACTTTTAGACTACTTCAAAATAAAACATTGAACATATTGCACCTGATGCTAAAAATGGAGATGCAGCCACAAAAGTTTGAGTTCCACAAGTTAATATTAATATTCTTTTTTTCTCTTTAAACATCTTGCAACATTTTCAATGCACATCATGCATTTTGTATATTCAATATCTACAGTCGGTCAAATCAAACTCTGTGTGTCAGACGCACTTTTCATGCGCTAATAGAGGATTGGTTATGAATAAGCTGCCAGACGCAATCAAAAATGTAATCAAGAGGTCCTCGACAATGTAATTATAATCTAATCACACATTTCCAAATCTAATCTGTTCTTATTATAGTTACTTATTTTTTGTTATATGATAGCGTAAATCCGAGTGCATGTAATCCGTTACTACCCAACACTGTACAGATAGGAGCATGGAGAGATGTATTTCAGAATGCATCTTCTTTTCATGGTTTTGCATTTTTACATTATAGTTTATAATATTTGACAATCTACAACAATGTATATGATAATGAAGGTGCATTATGATCCTATAATGCATCATTCTGCACAGTGAAAGTCACACATTTAAATGAAATCACACAGTTTTGACTATAGGAAGACTTTAAAGAGCTTCCAGCCAACTCAAAAGGCTTCTCAGCATAAGCGTTTTACTGTATATCTGCTTATTACCAATTCCAGATGTGGTACTACTGTTACTGTGCTAATAGAATTTAAGCTTTCAATAAGCCTTTAACAGCAGCTTGCACACAAGCAATGCTGGATGTTTGAGGCTGATACTATAGAAAAATCTAAAGATTAGCTGATATTTGTTCTTAAGCATAAACTTAAGCAAACATTGCTGATGAGGATCACTCAAAATGTGACCATACATGAATTAGACGTTTTAAAGCTGACATACTGTGTGCACTAATGCAGCTACATTTTTTTTTTTGCCAAACAGAATTTAAGGCTTCTATTATTGGCTGTATTTCTTCATGCATGCTTGCCTGTGTGTTAGATCTTTTTAGCATGGACAGCATTTGTTCATTTCATCTGTTGAAGTCCCCATGCAGGGGGTTTCTGATCTGGATTTTCGCTCTGGGTCACGCATTAATATTCAGCATCATTCAAGACCAATAAGTTCAGGTTTGATGATTCAGCCGAGACCCCCTTGAACAACACAAGTCCTGAAATTCCCACATGATTTACATACGTAGACACTATCAGTGTGTGAACTGCAAAGTTGGGTTCCAGGTGTCGCTTTCTGTTAAATGGAGTTGCTGAAGCTGGAGCTGTAAACTACATCTATAAAAAGGGTACCTACTTAATTTTATTCATTAGTTCCTTTTCTCTCCAACAAATGGCCATTAGGAGAACGAATGAATCTCTGCTCAGCCAAATTGCCAGAGTTTTGGAAAGTTGGCCCCACTTCTGTCGAAGATATATACACAGATAAACTGGGAATTGGCTGCCTCTGTAGTGTGATCGTTTATCATCCTGGCAGAAACCCAGCACTCCTGGTTGTGAGATGGGAGAGGGAGCTGTAGTTTGTTGTGGAATTGCACGTATATACACTGGCATTCATTTGTATGTATCGATCCTGTGATCTCATGGGGCTTTTCTTGTGATGAGTAGATTGATTTCAGGAGGGTGAGTGAAACAGAGTCACTTCTATGCATCCTTTTCTTTGTCTGATTTGGCAGCACCTGTGTCTGTCCGGCTTGAGAGCACAAAACTAATGATTCTGGAACCTGAGAGAAACTCAACCTCAAAGGAAGCTGCCATTTTTTTTTTTTTTTGTCAGCATGATGGCAGCTATAACCCATATTGCTTTCATGGTACAAAGCCAGTGCCATAAATCACAAACTACAGCTGATAAATCACTTCTTTTTGCTGTTATTTTAGTGGTAATGCAAAACATTGTCATGTTCTTCTGTAGCACGTTGATTGAGGCTGCTTATCTTATATTTTTCTGCACGTTTTAGGTTTTGTATAAAACGATTCATCATGTGCATCATTCAGGTGCTCCTTTTGGTGCTCTTGTTTCAGTTATTTCTGTCTGTTTTTCTCTTCTCCTCTCCATCCCTGATTGCATTTTTTTCTTGTTTGCCCATTTGTACGGCTCCCTTGATTTGTTGTCAGGAACAAAATGTTTCCCTTGTGTTTTCCCAACCAGGCAACAGTGAAATGTCTGTCATTCAGTTTGACACCTGAGAATCCCCCCTCCCCCCCCTTTTTTTTTAACCCTCCCTGATGCATTTCCTCCTGCCTGTGGCTACATCACCCCTCCAAAGTGCACGGCAATCCGTGTTTTCAGAGAGACACAAAGATGGCAGCAGTTTCTGTTGCTGTCAGCGAAAAGCAGAACTGTCTGACTTGTCCAGCTCAGTGATGCTTCAGAGATGTTAGAAAGATCCAGATTTCTTCTATCTCAGGTACTGAGTGGCAGTTTGATGTGTTACTGCCCTCCACTGAAACAAACAGTCCAGTATGAAGAAGAAAGGATGTTTTTTCCTAATTCTTTTCCCCTTAAACTTCCCTTCTCTTGTTGAAAGTGTGAAAATTACTTGAACACTGGTAGAATAATTAGCAGTAAAAACCCTGCATGCTAATGTCCTAGTTTTAATCACTAATGTGTACATCTAGCGTTTCCTAGAACTGAGGCAGACTGATCATTTTAATGATGGAAAAGGAATGTGGAGCAACATCCGATACAGCAGCACGGCATATCAAAGCCCCCTCTATAGTTTACATATGCACACTTGTTTGCATCTGTATGCAAATGGAAGGTTAGCTAACATGTTGTTGTCTGCAAGTCAAAAAATCCTTTGTTTGCAAAAGGAGAAATGCCATAACAGACAGTTAAACAACACAAATCTTACACAATCATCAATCACCACAGAGGCAAACGGAAAAACTCTGATTTTATGTTTATGCCGTCTTCAATTTGGCCATAATGAGCTGCCCCGCGTTTGAAGCCGCCTCGGTGCAGCTCGGTGAGTGTGCTTATATTTTATGCAGATGAAATCCACCTGCAAACCCCAGTTGCATGTTAAAAGGCATTTATGGAGTCCCGTGGGTCGTCTGAAACTTTTAACACTCATTTATGCTGCAGGACAGATGGATGTGTGTTCCTGAGGCAAATTATTCCTCATTATTTCTGAGCTGAATGAATGCTTTTAGAGCGCCGAGGTACATTAATTCATTTGCGAGGGGAAAAAAAAAACACCTTGTTCAAAAAAAAAAAAAATGCCATTTTTGTGACTCCAGCAATCACAACTCACAGTGCAGTTTCAAGAAGGGATGACGCATGACTAATGTAAAACGTAATTATTTGTAAATAGTGAAGTAACGAATGGATGGTGTCCGTGCGCACACACACACACACACACACACACACATCTTTATCTCCCCGGTGGGTTGTTGAAGAGATTGATCGGGTCTGCGTGACAGCTTGGCACAAAGCTCAGATTCCTTCTTCAGCTTTTTGTTTTATGTTTTCCTCCCACCAAGGCAGGCAGATAAATCTCTCATCCAACCGCTGAACTGTACCACATATCCACATTTTTATGGCACAGTTTTCCTCCAATTACAGCTATGTACCTGCTAATCACAGTAATTGCAGAAGAAATGACATTTTTATGTTAATGGCGAAGTGGTTCTTGATTATAATTACTAATTGGCTGCCGTTGTTTTTGCATGGATTTATTTGTGTCTAGGACATCGTGTTTTTTTTTTAAACGCTTGAAATAGGTAACGTGTTTATGTGTGTGTGTTGAGTAAATGCCCGACATATCTGCTGTGTTTCTAAGAATATTCACATTCCTCAAGCGTGCATGCAAACCCAATCAAAGCTTGCAATGTGAGGGAGTGACATGTATCAGCCATTGGTCATGATTGCGCTCTCACAGCCAGACATTAAATCAGGCTGGTAATTTACAAGTACAGTTTCTAAGATGTGTGCTATGACTGACTAAGCTCTGCTAACCTTGACCAGCGATTGTTACCAAGTGTCTACAAAATCCTGATGCATTTCCTGCCCTGCCGCTCATATTATAGTGGCTTGTTATTTGTGAGCGACAGCTAGCCATGTCAAATGAATTACCCACCTGGACCTTTAACACTGCCTGTTTGTGGACATGAGAAACTGGACTTCAAAGGACCAGTTACAGTAATACTGACTCTGACTCACGGTGTCACTCCAGGGTCCAGGTTCAAAAAGACCACTGCAGATCCACTGAGTACATGTGCAGTCTTTGCATTGGATGTGTGAACCCTTTGTTCTGTGTCATGCTTCTTGTTGGGTTTTCTCAACGTTTTAAGGGAAATATGCTTAATTGCTTTCTTGCGGAGACTTACATAAGAAGATTGATACCACCCTAATGGCTGAACTGCGGCTCCAGTCAGAAAGCGATTAGCTTAGCATAAGGACTGGAAGCAGAGGGAAACTATGGGACTATTTGTTTGACAGGCTGGTGACTTCCTGGAGCCAGGCAGGAAATATTTACAGCCTGAAATTCCCCATAAAACCACAACTTGTCACTGTTGCATTTGGGTTTTAGTATGGAATAAACAAACAAGGCATAAGGCATCCAATTTTTTAGGTATTTTAAATGTTGAGCTAATGTTCCTGAAAGTAAGATATCGTTTTTGCATCAATGCCAAACAAACATCAGCATGAGTATAAAAAAACATGGTGGTCCTTTTTTTCCAAATTACTGCAGTTTCTATGTGGACAGTGGAGTTTCCTGTTGCTGCATCCTGCATCATTTACCATAAACAATGCATCTGTAAACAAACAAACCAAACAAGCACAACAAGCTTCCAGGATTTCTCCTCTTCTTCTCCCTCCGTTCTGCCACGCACTGACAGAGTGAGTGTGAAGCTGCAGTATGTTTGGTGAAGGCATTGTTATCTTTAGCTCGATATAATGCCTCAGCGGCAGAAGAAAGGCAGGAAACATTTTACCCGAACTGAACAAACAGTACAACAAATAGACCAAATTGTTCATAGAATTAGATTTAGTCAGAGCAAACAGCTGCGGGATCAGCAGGGGAGCACAAACTTGCATTTTCATGCAGAGAAAACTACCCTGAAAAAAGGTAACCACAAGGCTGACAATTACTTGTCCAATGATTTTTATTTATTTTTTTATTTAGCCTCTGTTGTGACTGATGTGACTTGACTCCGCTTTCAAAAGCCCGTTTTGCACCACGAGAAGCTCTTGAAGCCTTTTTATTTCCTGCCCTTTCACACTGCAGGAGCAATTACGGTACTTCCGTTTTATCTTGCCTCCGAGTCCACACTTCACATCTTCTGCACCGGGATGACAGCATGTTGATGAGGAGTCGGGGCAATTTCAGGAGTCTGTCTGAACAGCATTGTTTCTTCAAAGCCTGCTGCCAGCCGGTCCAAGCAGTGAGTTGTGTGTGGCCGAGGGTCCCTGTATTGTAAAAGTGACAATAATGGAAGAGCGGCTACCTTTCAGACCGTGTGACTTTCTCCCCACTTTGAGAAATGGAGCGTTGAGAAAAAAATGTGCCGCGGAGGAGAATTCTGATTGTTCATCTTGGAGCACTTAACATTCATCTTCATTTGCATGCTTCTGTGGGAATTCCAAATTAATTCTCTGCTCGTACAGAATTGAAGCTCGAGGCACTGACACTACAAATATTATGTTTTATTGTGGACATATCGTATTTATGGCGTTGGTTATGACTGGAAGATTCGATTTGCATAAAAAGAACTATCTGAACTGACCCTCATTAAATCAGGCTGCAGAGAACACTTGGTGTAATTTTACATTGTGCAGGCTGTTGTACTGCTTTTGTGAAACAAATACGCAGTATATGAATGTTGTGGACCTCGTCTGGGTTACTGCGGTGGTTTTTGTGAATCCTTTCCATGTCTGTCTTCTGCTGATGGGATGAACCTGATGTCGTTCATGTAATATGGTACAACTTTATAATATAACACCCTTTACAAATGGTGGAAATTGTAATTATATCATTATTAATGGTTGGTAACACTTTCTCAGATAACCTTTGGGCTGCCAGCTTTAAAAAAAGATTTAACGTTCAAAACCTTTTTAATGACTTATTCACATTTTTGAGTGTAGACACAATGTCTGAAAGTCTAGTTTTCCTGTATTTGATAAAATCAAATCAAATTCATCAGTGCTAGCTGTTTGCTGCAGAGTACATGTGCACTGGTGTGGCCATAAACGTGTGTGTGTCCTACTTGAACAGCGACCACTTGTTGATATAGAGGGTCATAAATACCAAACTGCCGGAATTAAACATTTTTCATGTTACAAACGTTATTCATTCTGTAGCTCAAGATAATGTATCACAGCGCTCCTCATTCCTGGTCGCTCATCCTCCTAACTTTCATTATTTTAAGTGTATTTGCTTCTATTTAAGTCTAACAGTCTTCACAATTTTGTGTCCTACTCATTTATCTGTCATCATGAATTTTCAATATTCGGTGTCATTAAGTGTGCAGCTGCAGGTATGCTAAATGAGTACACCGATGATACTACAAGATGCTTTGGAAGCACACATTAAAAGGCAAATCATGAGTGACAGGTGGAAATGTGACATCCAGATTGATCTATCTTTGCTAAGGTGGGTTTTGAAACGCTTCCACTTAACGTTAATCAGACTTTCTAAACTCTCACAGGAGCACAGAAGCCACGGCGTGTTATCACAGAGGCTGCTACAGTCACAGTGTCTGTGCAAGCTGGCAGTGACCGTGTCTCTCTCTTTGTCCTCCATCTCCATGTGCAGGTGGTATTTTTGAGACCCGGGAGAGTGAGCTAGTGAGTATGGACGAGCTGGCGTTCAAGTTTGCCGTAAACAACATAAACCGCAACAAGACCCTGATGCCCAACACGACTCTCACCTACGACATTCAGAGGATCAACCTGTTCGATGGCTTCGAGGCTTCGAGAAGAGGTGGGATGTGATTTTAAGGCGTAGTTATGATAGCTAGATAAGTGATGACAGTGATGAGTGATGGTGTCCTTTGTGCTTAAATAAGTGCTTTGGAATATAGGCTGTAATTTATTTTTTTTAGTTTGAGAGTTATTTAATGTTTCTTTATTTTGTAGTCTCTACATGCCGTTCGTTATGCTAATCTCTTTGTTTACAAACAGAGTCCATGTGTTTGTCTCACTTTGGCCAAGAAGGAAATATAGTTATGTTCTCCCAACCTAATGGGCCCTGCTCTTTTAAACTATATTAACAGTGGTGCAAGAACTACTCAGATTCTTTACTTAAGTAAAAGTAGAAATACCACGGTCTAAAAATACAAATTCAAAATGTTGTTTAAGATAAATAAAAGGATGGAAGTCTCCTTTAATCACCAAGGAATACAGTTAAGAGCATTTTAATGTCGTTCCTCAATGTGTAGCCAGGTTTAGGAGATACTTTGTATACTTATAGTATTTTACAGCATTATATCCTACAACCATATGATGTTTTTTCAATGTTAAAAAATAACTGACTAGTAGAGTGAAAATTCCATTATGTCCTTCTAAAAATGTAATGGAGTAGAAGTAGAAAGTAGCATAGAATGTAAATACACAAGTACAAGTACAGTACTTGGGTAAATGTACTTAGTTACATTCAGCCACTGTATATAAATAGCTTCTGAGCTTGTTTCCATAGAAAGTGAACCTGTCTTGCAATGGACTTTAGTTGTGAAACTCTTTTAAATCTGCCTTCAAGTCACACAAACTTGTATTCACCAACAACTTACTGGTGTTCTTTGTCATTAGTGTGTGACCAGCTGGCCCTTGGGGTGGTTGCTGTGTTCGGCCCCTCTCACAGCTCCTCGGTCAGTGCTGTTCAGTCTATCTGCAACGCCCTGGAGGTCCCTCACATACAGACCCGCTGGAAACACCCTTCAGTGGACAACAAAGACACCTTCTTCATCAACCTGTATCCAGAGTACACTGCCATTGCCAGGGCCATCCTGGACGTAGTCACTTTCTTCAAATGGAGGAAGCTAACGGTGGTCTATGAGGACAGCACAGGTAGGAACCATAGTTCTTTTTTTCAGTCTGATTGCCATTGTAACTTTCAAAAATGGTAAAAAAAAAAAAAAATGGATGCATTAAGAGGGACATAATGGAAGGTAAGCCCACTTGATTGAGTCAACCTTTCATGTGGAAATAAAAACAAATTTGCAGAAGCAAAGCCATATCGAACTGAGTTTGAGGAAGAAAAACACTGCTAATGTGGATATAATGATCAAACAGGGAGCGATAGACTCAGAGCTTATTTCACTCAGCTACAACAGAGATCTGTCACTTAATATCTCTGATGTAGTCTTTAAAACCAGTAACACATAATATACACTCTATCACCACAGTGCCATTAAAAATCCTAGACAATATGTTTTGGATTTTAAGGTTTTTCTGAATATCTACAATAATAACTGACTGAAGGCTGCATTCTGCTTAGGGTTTTCCCACTGCGTTACTGGAGATCAACAATAACATTGCATGACATTTGAGGTGAAGAACTGAGAGGGAGAAGAGGTCAACAGTGCTGGCTTGTGTTATATATCATAGCTATAATTACTCACAAAGTGCAATTCCACTGTCTACCACAGTCACCTTCCTCGTGTTGGCCAGTGAACCCAATCTGTGACAGGGCAAGAGTGCTTCACATCAAACAGCTGCCGGTGTTCCTGCCCACTGACTTTGAGCCAAACCGCAACACTGATGCCCATAAATCCAGCAGAGTCCTGCATAGAGTCCTCACCCACGACCCAGAGAATATGAAATGCCGCTGTTGAAATGTCATGGTTTATAGATTGTTTAAAAGTCTTTTTTTTTTTTTTTTTTACTGTATCAGAATTTTATTTTCCTGAAATGTCATGCAGACACACACCCGCACAATTACACACCGCTGCGCACACACACGCACAGGATACAGGAATGCAGGGTATGTGTACAGGCTGCACATCAGTAGGAGACTCTGAGAAAAACATGCAAGTTCCTGTGAGTTAAACAGCAGTTTGGGCTGCAAGGTCACATCACTCAAGTTCTCCTGCTGAAGTGTACTTGAGCGAAACCCTGAACTGTGGAAGTGATGTTCTAAATCGGACCCTGACCTATGACTTTCCTGCAGCAGAGGAGGGAAAGACAAATGCTGAAGAGGGGACACTTCAAATGTCTGATTTGCTTCTTTTTCTTGAAGGTCTAATGCGCATGCAGGAGCTGATCAAGGCTCCGGCAAAGTTCAACCTGAAGATCAAGATCCGCCAGCTGACCCCGGGTAACCAAGATGCCCGACCGCTGCTTAAGGAACTGAAGAAAGATAAGGAGTTTTTTATTCTGTTTGACTGCTCCTATCGCATGGCTGCAGAGCTCCTGAAGCAGGTTCGTACCGGGATTGATCGAATCTTCCTTTCATTAGCTTGTTCTGCAGATTTTACAGCACGTTAATGTGTCCTTTGGGAGAAATGGCTTTAATGATTCTTTTCAACGCAATGTCTTTTGTTGTTGTAGGAAATCATATGAAACCTATTACCTTGTTTACTAAATCCTTCTAAGTTAAAGGATATGATTCAGGATGAGATGGCACTTCCCTTATCGTCATCATCAGAACTTTAAATTGTCCACAATTTATTTCTCATCCCACAGATTTATTTCTTTTTGGGAAAAGCTAATTTAACTTACTATATATGGTGAAGTGTGGTAGCTCAGTATTTATGAAATTAACAGACATACTGACAAACGGATTTGTGGCTATTCTTGTTTGTAACAGTGAGAAGTCTAACTTTAATTAACCTTTGTATTAAGCCACACAGTTTCATTTATATCTAAGGCACAGTGGAATGCATTAATCCTTTTTGTTCTTATTTGTGTACAGTAGGACCATCCATTTTGAATGACATAAAATAAAATAAACCTAAGGGTCTTAATGCAGAATATATTTGATGCACCGTGCAAAGGAGAAATGACCAAGGAAATTAGTTTCTTATTGAAGATGTGACACTCGAGCTATAGCGCTGGAGAACTCATCATGTTTAAATCAAGCAATGCGGCCTGGAATTTTCTCATCCTGCATTCGTTCTTCTTTTCATTCTGCAGCTTTCATCAATGGGAATGATGACAGAGTACTACCACTTCTTCTTTACGACTTTGGTGAGAAAAAAGCACAGCTAAAGTTGTTTTATGGGGGCCACTAGGCAAAGTAAAACCAAGCTCATCTTGGTCTTGTTGCTGTGGCTCATCAACACAGTAAAAAGCTGAGAAAGTGACACCCTGCGCTTTCTCTGCAGGACTTGTTTGCCTTGGACTTGGAGCCATACCGCTACAGCGGGGTCAACATGACAGGCTTCAGACTGCTGAATGTTGATGACCCATGGGTAGCCTCAACGATGGACAGGTGGGCCATGGAAAGACTGCAGGGTCCTAAACAAGAGAGCGGCCTGATGGATGGAATCATGACTGTAAGCCCTGTGCTGTTATTTTATAGAACAGAGCAGCAACACTACGAACACCTACTCTGCTGAAAACCAATGATGCACATTTATATGCTGCACACACGCTTGCATACAACTGTAAACTGCAAACGCCTGCTAACCTGTAAACCTTTAAAGGAGCTATATTTCAGCAGGATCTGAATATAAAGAAAAGTTTGTTCCATCATTATATTTATGCTAGATCCTCTTTACTTTTCTAATGGCACTTGGAATAACCACTGCAGTGTTTAATGTTATTGCTTTTTCATTTGCATTTCTTACTGTTCTTCAGCTGTTTACAACTGATGTTTAGGTGGGCTGTTGATATATTGCTATCCCAACAACATCTTCCTCCCGCTGCCTCCTCCGCAGACAGACGCAGCCTTGATGTATGATGCAGTGTTCATGGTTGCTGTCGCGTCCCAGCGGGCCACTCAGATGACCGTCAGCTCCCTGCAGTGCCACCGCCACAAACCCTGGCGCTTTGGACCCCGCTTCATGAACCTCTTCAAAGAGGTCAGTGTCAGGATCGGGGCTCAAAAGCCATAGAGCTAAAAACCCTGTCACATCACCGGCATGACTTAAGGAACTCCTGTTTCTTTTAGCCTGACCACCATACATTTTCCATGATGCATCTAAGTATGTTTTGAAAGGGCTTTCATGAGCACCTTCAAGGTCCTTCAAGTCTTGCCTCTCTTGCAAATTCACCAAAACTGGATGTCGGATGATTTCATGTGATTTGCTGCTTAACCGGCCCCCTCTGACAGGCCATGCTTTACTTCTGAAAGTACACAACATGAAAATATACGGTATTTATGGACTTGTAAGTTGAAAGCATGTGGCCTGGTCCAACTGTCAGACTTGGATGCCCACAGACAGAAACGAGGCCTTTGATGCATGAGTGTTTTGATCTCTTAAGTCTTAAATCCAGCACAGGACTGTTGCCTGCCATGGAGAGGGAACATTATCATTCAATCCCCTTACTCATATTTTCCTCTTCATGCCCCCCTTTCCTCCTTCTCTCCTTTTTTCTTTTTCTTTGCATCTCAGTGTCTCTCTCCTCCTCAGCTTTTCGTTTTGTTTGAAGCATCAGTCCTCCTGTGCTATTCATCACTAGATAAGAACCTTTTTGATTGCAAGAACCAGTAATATGTCTCACACAGCACTCAATTAAAAGCTATTTCTGACAAGAGAGCATGGAATATGAGGACACAGCTTTCATTTCAGTGGCTGAAATTAAATCTTGGGCACTATAACCTCTGCACACTCTCTCTCTTCAGGCTAGTGTGGCATACAATAGTCAGTTTTCTATTGTATTTTGAATATGTTGACACACTTTTGTTATTCAGTGCACATCAAATCATGAAAAAAAACAGAGAAAAGAGGTTCATATCCTGGATTTTAAATGTTGGCATCAGAAAAGTGCCTCTGAGATTCAATTTGTGTGTCTTTTGCCGAGCTTTTATGCCTCCATGCCAGTGACAGCTTTGGCCGGAGGCATAGGCATTATGTTTTTCAGGTTGTCCTGAGTAGACTGCAGAGGACATAAAAAACGAGTTCCCAAAACATTTACAACCCAGTTACAGAGTTGTGGTTCAATAATGAACCAGGGTCAGTTACACTTTTCTGGACTGCAAAACAAAATAAAAATCTGAGAGTATTTGGGGGGAAATGGTTATAGCAGTGTTTTCCCCTATAATACACTGTGGGGACATTGACTAATTCAAGTTTTAATCATTTATTTATTCCTCTTTTTGAGCCAAAACTATATCAAATGTACATACATTCATTTATACACATTCAGTGTCTGAATTTCGCTGTTTGTATCCATGTTAAAATAGTCATTATTGACAGAAAAAAGAAAAAGCATCAATATAACAGGTAACTCCAAATGTTTGGATGGTAATGTAGATGATCAGGTAGACCTTACTATTTAAAAGGTATATGCATGTTAGCCTGCGTACATAATAATGAATCAAAATATTAACCTTTGTGTCTTTACTCAAATGAACTTTTTGAACATCCCTACTGTGAAGATAGTAAAATCTCATGCATATTGAGAATGTATTACTGAGCAGCCTGTCGATGTCTCCCAGCCTTCACCTGGTTTGATCCAGCAAGTCTTCCAGCTATCTGTCAACACTGACTTCTTCTGGCTGCCTCTGGATCCTCTTCCCGTCTCCTCCTGGGACTCTGCTCCAAAGCTTCAATAAGGCTCCACATTGAACTCAGACGGCATTTGAGACTATCTCCCACTTCTCTCTCCCTCTGCATCTCTTCTCTGTAGGCACAGTGGGATGGACTGACAGGGCACATTGTTCTTAATAAGACGGATGGCCTGAGGAGAGACTTTGATTTGGACATCATCAGCCTCAAAGAGGACGGCACTGCCAGGGTGAGCACAGAGGCCTGGAACAGCCAATTACACCACTCTCATGCTGCTTCCACGCTGGCTGATTCATTCCATTAAGGCGAGTGCGCTTGTGTGTGTGCATGAAAGAGAGTGAGCTGCTGAAGAGATTTTGTTTCCTATAATCCATCCACACATTAATTATTTGTTTTAGATTTGTCCGGTCATGAATATCAATAACGCTGCAACAACTGATTATCTTTCTCCACACTGTTTGTGCTTCATCGTGCCCTCTTCACATTTTCAAAAGGGTGTTGTGGAGGGCGGAAGTCGCCTCACGAAAAGGTGGATCAAGGTTTGTGCCAGTGCCATGTTTGGTCCAAGCCTCCGTTGTTTCCCCCCTCCCTCTCTCTCCCCCTTCTTATTCTCACTCTGTATGCCGCACACCTCCCTGCTCCTTGCCTTGTCAACCTTGTTTCTCTTCACTGGTTTTGTGTACAGCAATGCCATGTGTTTGACATTTCAGTTTTCCCCGTCTTTGGGTCCGGGCATCGCTCTGACACTCGTGAAAACTTTTGTCAGCAGTGGGAGAAAAAAGTATTACATTGTTAAAGTAGACATAACAATACCTCAATTAGACGTAAGTGAGTCCTGCCGTTTCACTTAATGTAATGTCATTCAGTTTCCGCCACAGGTGCCTGTGAGTAATAAGAAAGAAATCCTTCATTTTTGCAGAGGCTTGTCAGTTCACTGCTTAGAATGTGCTTCACTGTTAGACTGCCCTCATACTGCCATGGAAATCATGCAGGCTTGAAGTATTTAATCGCAGCCAAGAGGGATGCAGTTAGCAGAGGAGACAGCTTAAGTCAAGACTTGCTGCAAGACCAGATTTCCTTTGTTGGCCTTCGACTGACACGTGGACCAGTGCATATGTTAAATGCACACTCCGTTATTTAAAAACGTGCATCAAATGAGCCTTGTTTTTATCAAATCCTTTTCTTTGTCGAATTAAGTTTAATATTCATTAGCCCTGTTCTTGTAGTTTACGCTTGTTAATTTAGTCTCATCAAATTCGCTGTAAATACTAAAGTGCAGACCAAACATTCTTCACTCTGTACCTCTGCTTAACACCAATTCGATGAGTGAAAGAGTGAATCAATGAATAATTTCATCCCCTCAAACACAGAGTTAACCATCAGAAGTTGGCAAAGTTCTTTCTCTCCATCTGTCAGTTGCCAGACAGACAGGTATGTAGGCAGGCAGCAGCTGTCAAGGTGCAGAAGCAGTGATTTATACTGTAATTTTAATTCCATTCAGTACTTTCAGCCCTCAAAAGCCTCCCTCCAGAGGAGAGACCACAACATGGTAAGAAGGTCACATAAAATGCTTGACTTTATGGTCATGAAAAATGAATTATCAGTCCGTTGCAGTTCTTGGGCACTGGAGTGTTAAATACACTCCGAAGAGGATGATGGGACTAAACAAAGTGAAAGTCTCCTGGAAAATAAAGTATTTCTCTTAAAGTTGTTGAATTTCAGGAAATGTGGTTTTTGTTTTCCCCCCTCTTGGCTTTCTTGGCCTGGCTTAGCATGTCTCCAGCTCTGTGGTAACGGTTTTCCAGTCTGATTTGGTTCCGGATGGAGATGAGCTTTAAGGATTCATAGATAACATTTTACTCCCAGCGCATGAGAGAGAACCCCTGTCAGTTTTTATAGCACACTTTGTTGTTGGAAGCTTCTCTGGTACGCACGATAAATTTGCAGGGCTATACACAGTAAATCCATGACTTAGGGGTTTAAAAGATGATGACTGTATGCTGTGCAGCCGTCCCAGGCGATATTGTAGCATTGATTTCTTTGGCTTGGTCAGATTACTTTATTACTTAAACTTCAAACTGACTAATCGTGCAGTTGACATTTCACAGAGGATGATGTTTCCCAAAATATTGCTATTTTACTACATACAGTTTGAGCTCGATTATGTGAAATTGCACAGACCAAAATACCCTCCAAACTTTCAAAAATATTGTTCTCACTCTGTCCATTTATCTTGGAGATTGAGGACAATACAATTAATTAAATCCAAACCCATTCACTCTGCTGCTCATCTGCAGTGTCCACAGATAAGACAGATTTATGGACTCCTGCACGCAGTGGACCTTTGCGAAAGTGCCACGGTGGAGATATAGAGTGCTTTTAGCGAGGTTATAAGTGAGCACATTTTCTGTCTGTCTGACTGGTTGAACAGAATAAGATAGAACATAATGAGGAGTGAAAAGCATGTTATCTTTTCCAATAGGTAATCCCACGTAGCCCTTTTTCTGAAAAAGAAATTGTGAAAAATAAGACTGCACCTTCTGTAGAGCTCAATTTAATAAGAGGCACTGATGCGTTCACTACTACTCATCCTCTTATGCAGCCAATGGATGAACAGGCCATTGTTTCTGACTAAAAACACACAAATTCATTCCTTTTTCTTCTCAGACTAAACAGCAAAAAGGGGGAACGTTCATCCCCGTCACTCACTTTATTTCTTATTTACAATGAAGCTTGATCATTTAATGCACTTAACTTTATTGCATCACTGTCATGAGCCCCCTTGGCCTTTGCTCAGCTCTTAACCAGTGAGGGGATTTGAAAGGGTCAAAATCCAGCTGCCAGACGCCTGCTCTAATCTGATAACTGTCTGGATTATACTGCCTGGTTCAATGAACCGGACGCTCTCATTCACAGTTACTGTGACAAAGTGGAGGGTAAACACCATATCGTTCTCTATCCCCCCACCCTGACTCTGTCTGACCCTGTCCTTCTTCATTCATACTCTTCCTGCTGGTGTGATTTCCAGTTCTTCACCATCATACTAAGTCTGTAACTAACGATTAAAGCCTGATTCCAAAAAAGTTGTGATGCTGTGTAAAACATAACTTAAACATTGATTTTTGTAAATATAAGCTTTTTCTGAATTTGATGCAGCAACATGTTTCGAACAGGTTTGGAGAGGTGCAACTAAAGACTGGGAAAGTTGTCGAATGCTCCAAAAACACCTGTTTGGATCATTCCACAGGTAAACAGGTTCATTGTAACAGGTGATAGTGTCATGATTGGGTATAAAAACTGTTTTTGGGGAATGACTGCATTCTGTTTGTATTTATGTTTTACACAGTATCCCAACTTTTTTGGAATAGAGGTTGTATTTTTCATTATTGATTACAATGTAGATTAATCAGTTAATCATTCAGTCTATAAACTGACGGGAAAAAAAGAATAAATACTGATAGAATAATTTCCTAAAGCCTAATTCAGTGTCGTCAGTTGTTTGGTCCGACCAACAGTCAAAAACCTAAACATATTCAGTTTTTTGTCACATAAGAAACAAATCAGCAAATTCTGACAACTGGAACCTGGAAATGTTTATAGTTTTTGCTTTGGAAATGACTGCAAATGGGCGATAAACAATTCATTGATGATTGAAGTATTTGGCAATGACTTATTGTACATATGTTCGATACCTGAGAGTCCGATAAATGACTGCACACAACATGAATGGTGTAGGTTTGCTCTAGAATACATGTAAACTTTTACCTGACACATGCAATCAGCAGCTCTGTTTGGAGCAAACTGCTCCTTCATTTTCATATTCACTGTACATAAAATGTTTTTCAGCACTTGGCCCACATTCATCAGAGCAAAGCTGAGCAAAGGGAAATAGTATTTTGTATGATAGTGAATGGAGCAGAAGGCTGAAAATGAGCCAACAGTGTCAGGTCTTTTCACCTTTATAGTTTTTCATTTTTCTGTTCGACGAATCAGAAAATATGATTAATATGCAGTGTATCGGAGCAGTTTCTAGTTTCCTGTTAAGGCTCGGAGACTAATCCAGCCTCTGTTTATTTGGTGTCTGCGATAATAGGAATAATCAATCAGCTTCTTTCCTGTAACAGCAACAAGTGTGAGTGACCATTTATGATACAAACAGCCTTATTCAAAGGTTTTAAAGGAGTATGTGTCTGTACACTGCAATTTCGTCTAGTCTTGACTCTGATCAATGCAGGAAATGTGGTTCAATAAATCTGAAGCCCTGTTTGCCTTTCCAGATTGCTGTGTGGAACTCGTACAGGGGGATGAACCTGACGGAGTCCAACCGAGACAAGAATAACAATGTGACAGACTCTCTGGCTAACAGGACTCTTATTGTCACCACGATACTGGTGAGGAGGGAGGAGGAAGGTTAAACAGAGGACAACGTAGGGAGAAGGAGGGAGCACATATGGGATGTGTAGAATGCAGATAGCAGGACAACAGAGGAAAGTACAACGAGAGGGGGGAGAGAATCAGTGGGAAGGAACGGTGGTTAAATCTGAAGTGGATAGTTTGAATTAGCATTTTTCACAATTTTATCTCATGCATGCAGAGTATAAGCAGACAAAAGGTAGGAAAAAGAATACTTAAGTGATTCTGAGTTCAAAGTATCAAAGTGAAAGTACATTCAGACATACTAGTTCAAAGACTGATGAAGTGGTGACGCATCTTCATGATTAATAACTCAAATTCAAGGCGTATGCATTGAAAACTGAAATACAGCATTTGCTTTTTTTTCCATGCAGGAAAATCCGTATGTGATGTATAAAAAGTCAGACAAGGAGCTGGTTGGCAATGATCGCTTTGAAGGTTACTGCCTGGACCTTTTGAAAGAGCTCTCCAACATCCTGGGTTTTACATACGAAGTCCGACTGGTGGCTGATGGGAAATACGGAGCCCAGAATGACAAGGGAGAGTGGAACGGGATGGTCCGCGAGCTGATTGACCACGTGAGTTACGAGCAATCGCCCTGAAAGTTAAAATAAAAATCACAGTCTCTTCAGAAACCAAATTCAGTGCAGTCGCAGCTTCAGGCTTTTATCCACCAATGAGGAAAGGCTGCAAACGAGTACCTGGTGGTTCAACAATTATGAACAACGTATTCCTTAATTTCATTCAAAAGATGACCAGTAACATGAAACTACTTGTAAGTATTAATTGAGTTTTATAAAGCCATGTACTGTGTTATAATGTTGGATAAATGTGCTTATAATGCATTAAACACATGACCTTCATAGAAAATGTTACCAAATTTTAGTCATACATGAAAACAGAATTGATATTCTTTCACAGGACTTTTGACACTGATTGGTTTAAAGGAACCTGCTGTGCTTTTATCTTACTTTGTCTTCTGTTTTTTTAAGGTTGCAGACCTTGCCGTGGCTCCCTTGACCATCACCTATGTTAGAGAGAAAGTCATCGACTTCTCCAAGCCATTCATGACCTTAGGTATCAGCATCCTGTACCGAAAACCTAACGGCACCAATCCGGGTGTGTTCTCCTTCCTTAATCCCCTGTCTCCGGACATCTGGATGTATGTGCTGCTGGCCTGCACAGGAGTTAGCTGTGTGCTCTTTGTGATTGCCAGGTAAGAGGATGGATTGGTGCTTGTGATGATGAGATGATGCCTGATGGGATGGAAAAATATAAGGGTCGCTGAGTGTATACTGTTGAACGTATAGATGGTGACTGGTTACAGAGCTGTGCACATTCAGCTTTGCAACAAGCTGTTTTGTATTGTATGTGTTTTATTTTGTGTGTATTTTAAAAGTGCAAAGGGCAGGAAAGCTGTGAGAGCCTGTCCGCACTGAGATTTTAAAAACAATACACAGAGTCATGCCTGATGTAGCAAACTTCCAATTTTGCATAGCTATTCTAAAATGATCGGAAATATGCTTTTAGCTGCCAGATTGGCTTCCACTGTGCTTGTGAAGCAGTCAGGAGTACTTGCGAGCTCGCTCTTCACCTCCCTCTCAGGTATTGTGTGAAACCCCTGCAAGCGGGTTGCACCTAGCAACGCATAACTGAGATGTGTACTTATTGTGAAAATCAAAATACAAATCAATGTGAAGTGTATAAGAACTGGAAGCTAGCACTGAAGTGAAGTGAAGTGAAGTGAAGTGAAGTGAAGTGAAGTGAAGTGCACAGCCAGCGTGGCCGAATGCCTCAGATCAGCTGCAGCACATAGAGGAGCTTTTGCCTCATTATGTTTTGCATCTTTCTTTCTGATATTTCCTTTCATCTCTTTTTGTTTCTGTTCTTTCTCTTGTCTTCCAGGTTTACTCCATACGAGTGGTACAACCCACATCCGTGCAACCCGTCCTCGACTCTCATACAGAACAATTTCACTTTACTCAACAGTTTCTGGTTCGGGGTTGGAGCTCTCATGCGGCAAGGTATTCAGCAAGCAATTGACCAAAAAGTCCACTGACAAGATAAACAACATGGTCTCAAACAGGAAATGAACAGCTCCCAAACAGGAAACGAACAGCGGTCAATTTGGTCACTTGCTGAAACAACTGATGCTGTTGTTCCCCTCAGGTTTTCCGGTTACTTCTCTCCACTCTCACCATTGTTGTTTGTAGTTGCAACAGGCTGCTATTTCTAGCTAAAAAGCTTTTGATAAAACCTCTGTACTTGACCTGTCCAGCGCCATAAAGCAAATTAACTAGTTGATGAATGTATTGCAGCATTTAGCAGCCAAAATAACAAATAGTTCCCTCCGACGTTATGGTGGAAACCAGCTCAAAGTACTTAAATTTGTCAGTTGGTGAGAAACACAACTCCAGAAAAATTCAGTTATTGTAGGTTTAAAGGCTTCAAAGGCCTCTGGGCTCTTACTGTCGAGCTATTCAGTGAACTAAAGTCTAAACCTACTCTGTAAACTCTGCTCTAAGCTGTTTAATTCAAAACATCAACATTTGCCTCTGTTTTTCTACATATGGCCTTTCCATGTAGCCCAGATCCAGTCCCCATGAATTGCAACCACCCTTTCATGAGAATGATGTTGCACTTGACCTCCCTCAAGGCTGCAGATTTGGACAGGATAAGTCCGCCTGATTGGACAGCCAACAAACGGGCTGACATCACGAGTCCACAACAGTGTGGTGATGCTGATGAAATGTGTTGATTTTTCTCACAGCAAGCCACATTTGTCATATTTATCAGAAATGCAGCAGTATTGATAGATGAAGAGATAAGCAGGTGAAGCTTTTATCAAGCTGGGTGGCTCAGTGTCCAATTCTCCATATATGTGGTGTGTGTGGTGTGTGTGTAACCTGGCTGCTTGGTGTCCTTAAGCTTTCTGTGGGATGCCTGAGGAAAACTGCTACCTTAGATACGCAGCTGTTAAACCAACCCCCCACAATCTGTCTTTAACTGTGAAAGTGCAGTTGAGCCACTCTGAGTGAAAAAGCTTTAAAGACGTTTCAAGAAAAATGTTCCCGAAGCATTACAGATCATCTCATCTTTTTTTATTGCTTCTTTTCTGTGCACGCGGATGAAAAGATTTTCCTCATTTTCTTTACATTCAGCTTTCCTTTTGGTTTGTCACATTTAGTTTCTCTTTTTCTTCTGTTTTTTTTTCTTTTTCAACTGTGTTTTCTTGGTCTTTTCTGCTGCTTTTTTTTTTAAAGTCTGTCGTTTGTTCTTTTAGGTGAAACTTTTATGCCGCTTTCTGGGCTAGGACTCCCTTGTAAAAGAAATCTTGAATCTCAGTAGGAATATTCCTGGTGAAATAAAGGTTGAATTAAAAAGAACAAACAAGTTGTACAGAGGGGAGAAAATAACCATGCTGTATGAAGAGTGCACAATTTATCATTTAGAGCTGAGGTGAAAACCCAGTTGGAGCTGTGTTGTGAATCCAGCTATTAAGATAACCACATTTAGACCAGGGTACTTGACAGCCTTTTAAGCTATTTTTTTTAATCTTTTGTCCCCTGTCACTGTGCTTCCAGGCTCAGAGCTGATGCCGAAGGCTCTGTCCACTCGTATAGTTGGAGGTATCTGGTGGTTCTTCACCTTAATCATCATCTCCTCCTACACGGCCAACTTGGCTGCCTTCCTCACTGTGGAACGAATGGATGCGCCCATCGACTCAGCAGATGACCTGGCGAAGCAGACCAGGATTGAATACGGGGCAGTGAGGGATGGATCCACCATGACCTTCTTCAAGGTACGGCTGGTATAGGATCTAAATGAGCTTTTGGCTTTCATCAAAGTCACAGCATAAAATCTAATAGTAGAAACTGCCATGCAGGAGTGTCTGTTTGTTTTTTCAAAAGTGCACGTCAAGTTGTAGATCTTGTTAAATTGTGTTGTACACATTGGTTGAGTATTGCAGCAGAGGTCAAATGAAAGCCCTCATTCATTTCTAGTCTACTTTCCCATATTAAATACATAAAATCCTTAATTTGAATATTCCTTTTCCTTAAAAACAAGAGCTTTAAAAAAGTTAGCCCTATAGCTCTCTATTTCAAGTCATCTTAAGCAGAAGAGCTAATATTTATGAAATGTTTGCTTTATGTTAATGTAAAGACCTGTAATTATTCCTGTGATCATAAATTATGCCATGAAGCTATGCTGTGTTTTTGTATTTACATATATAATGTAAATACCTTCTTCATACCAAATGAAACAGTATTAATATTGACCATTGGACACATTAATCTCAATAGTGTGTGCTCATCTCTGCTAAATTTGTTTGATCATCTGACTCAGTTCTTTCATCTCTGTCAGAGATGTGAGTTGAGAGAGTGGTACAGTACCTTCTCTTCATAAAATCAGGGTCCTCAAGGCTCCCTCATCTGCTCCCTCCACCATCCTGTATCTTTGCCGAACATCCAATTAAAAAGAAAAAAAATCTAAAGACTGAAGCAGGAAAAAAAAGACTTGCATTGACTTTAATGAAAGGCAACATAGATGCATCAAGTGGTGAGTATATGATGGGAAGTGGAGAAGAAATGCGTATCGAGACTACTTGAGTTTTAGGTCGTCTGTCTTTGAAGTTAAACACATGCTAACTTTTTAGTTCGTCTTACATTACGCATCACTGTAGCGATGTCCTCAGGCAGGGCTGTCACTTCCTTCCCCCACCGCCACCCACTCTCCTCGCATCCTGGTGGCTCAGCAGGGGTGATCCATGCAGGGCTTTATCCTCCCAGATTGCAGCCAGTGATTATGGCTGCCTGGATAGGAAGAAGCAGGCTGTGTTGATGGCTCGAACAAATTGAATCAGCTGGAGGAGATTAAGAACACAGCTGTCCCATTTTCTCTGACTGAGCAAGGAAAAACACACACACATACACACACACACACACACACCAAGACACACACTCAGATATAGAGTCCCACACACCCTGCTGTTAAACCTATATGTGCTCATGATACTATTTAAAATATAGTTAAGTACATGTATGCTGTGTACATCCACAGCTGCAAACACATAGCGTAGGTGTACAAATGCATAATCCTTCTCACCAACTTTTGCCTGTTTGGCTGCTTTCTTCAGAAATCAAAAATCTCCACCTATGAGAAGATGTGGGCGTTTATGAGCAGCAGGAAGAACACCGCATTGGTTAAAAATAACAGGGAAGGCATCACCCGGGTCCTGACGACAGACTACGCCATGCTGATGGAGTCCACCAGCATCGAGTACATCAGCCAGAGAAACTGCAACCTCACACAGATTGGAGGTCTCATCGACTCCAAGGGCTACGGAGTGGGAACACCTATCGGTAAGAGGAATGAGACAGAGGTGTCTGTAGCAGGATATACTGTAGGTTTATCCTTCACTGCCATCTTTTTTCGGTTAGCGGAGAATGGAAAGATATCACTTTTTGAAGTCTTGTTCAAACAGCTCCACATATATTCAAAATGAGACTAAAACCTCCTGTTGAAAAAAGCTATCGGTATTGTGCTATGAAGGAAAAGTTTGGAGTTGTCCTTGCAACTTCAACACAGCGAGACTCTTCTCTGGTAAACTTTCTGGCATTCATATTGTTGTTTTGTGTGGTAGACTGCAGACATGTAGCCTCTAAGTTAGTGAACACAAGCCATAGAGAGAGAATAGAAAAATGCGCTGAAGGCCTTCTGACAATTGTTTTGTCAGAATAGAATTTTAATAGAAATTGCCCTGCAGACACAAACTTCAGCTTCTTTGGAATTTGTGTTTTCATTCTTCAGGAGTTCAAGTTCAGAGCTGCTCTCCTCTATATATCTACAACATGCAAATGCACTTCCACCAGAGCGGTCTGCCAGCTGTTCAGTGCAAATGTTCATGGAAGGTTTCAGGCCAGTTTGTTGGATTGAGAACTTGAACTGGAAGCGAGTCAAGGCACTGGGCCGTGTTTGCAGTTGGTACCGCTGGATGTTTATTCATGCAGCTCTCTTGTGTTTTCTCTTTTCCTCCTCCTGTCTCTTAGTCTTTTATTTTGTTGTAATTCATTTATCTTAAAATATTCTTATTCTCCTTAACTGCCTGACTCACTGATCCAGTATTTTTTCAGACTGGGGTGTTTTTTTAGCTGAGCACAACCAACTTGCCAAGAACACTTTCCACATCTGCATAAGTTGCACACATCCCTGCTTGGAGGCTGCCAAGTACAGAGCATACATTAAAATGTTTGGCACAACAGTAGAAATAATGAGGATGGGGCCATGGCCATCCAGTTAATTTCTGTAATTACCATGAGTATCTGTGACATTTATGTACTCTATATTAATACATAGCAATTATTACCTCTTTTATCAACTCTATTCTTAGGTTGGATATGTAATCATAAAACAATATTTATCCAAAGGAAATAAATGTACAAAGGATTACTCATGCAACATACAATAAAGCAAGGTGCAGTAAAGTGTAAGAGGTGCATTATGAATAAGATTATATGCAAGGAAGCCAAAGTTCAAAGGTTGCAAGGCTTTCCTCCCAGCAACGGGAGAGTAGTTGTACAGTTTGATGGAAACAGAAACAAAGGACTTCTGTTGGATTTTAGCAGAGGATCAGTGACTATGCCTCTCACCCCTTCATGACATTGCCAGTGAACCTCTGTAGTTTGACAGACCTCCAGCAGAGGCTCAAGTTCCACTCATGCCCGCTATCCAACCATCCCGATGAGCTTGTTGACTCAAGCATTGCTGGCTGCTCTCACCTTCCTGCCCCTGAACACTGCTGTGGGATATAATGATGGCGACCACAGAATGGACGAATACCTGCAGCATAGTACTGCAGGTGGCAAATGTTCAGATCCTCCTCAGAAAGTTAAGTTGGTGCTGACCACTCTTGTGGAGGGAAAGTGGTGTTGCTAATCCAATCCATTTGGTTTGCCCAACATCATTTGTCTGTATTCAGCCTCTTTTCCCTGCTGGTGCTGCCTGTTACACACTGTGACTGAGCATTCGGACGATTTTTAATCTGTGACGCTAATAAGAGCATCTGCCTGCATGTCCGTGAGTGTAGTAGAGGTAAGGTCAGATGATGTGGCATTAAAACTACAGGAAAAATAAAACAAAATGATGCAAATCAGGAAAATGATGCCATTATTTAGCTGGTGAGCAAACTGTAGGGGTCCAAGGAGTGGATGTGTATCAGCACCTGTCCCTCCAATTATTTCAGTACTTGTTTGGCAGGATGTATTCCACAACACCAGGGGCTCTGTACAGGTTCAGGCTTAGGTTAAAGATGTGCTTTACAAATAAACGCAGCTAAGTATCAGGCTGATGCCCTCAGGGCAGATGCAGCTGTGCTTGGGCTGAGCAGAGCTGAGCTGACAACTAAGTTTGTTGGAGGTCATTGGTGGACAGTGGAGGGGACTGCCCGAGAGGAGTTGTTAAACCTATTAAAAGTGGTTTAATTGCTTCATTTCCTTGACCCTATCCGTGCCTCCTGATCTGCAGTCTGCTTCAAGCCGGCAATAGTTCTCATCCCACTCTGCACCTCATTTGTGTTGTTCTGCCGTAACTTTCTCGCCTTCTTCCTGTTGCACTCCTTCACCCTGACAGTGTTTTCTGTCAGATGTTTTTGCGTCTGTTTCAAGCTTATTGATGTAGGGCTTCACTATGCTATCTCTCTTTTAAGCTTAGATTTCATTATTTTTCCCAAGGGAAGCGTTTGTCACACGTGATTCGTTCGAGGACCATTGGAAATTTGAAAATCCAGCAATAACATTACTTGTACAGTTTCTAGCTTTGATAAATATTGTAGTTTTGCAGATTTTTAAAAAAGAAAACATGACTTTCAGACCCACCGATGGGTTGTGGGGTTGTTCTGTCACTACATTACATCTTTCTATCTGCCTTCTCGCTCACCAGGTTCTCCATATAGAGATAAAGTGACCATAGCCATCCTTCAGCTGCAGGAGGAAGGGAAGCTGCACATGATGAAGGAGAAGTGGTGGAGAGGCAACGGCTGTCCGGAGGAAGACAACAAGGAAGCCAATGCTCTGGGCGTGGAAAACATCGGCGGTATCTTCATCGTCCTGGCTGCTGGTCTAGTTCTCTCTGTGTTCGTGGCCATCGGAGAGTTCATTTACAAGGCCCGCAGGAACGCCGACATAGAGGAGGTGAGTGAGGGCAAGAAACTGCTGTCCTGCTGAGTGATGATGACAAATGACTGGATTAAAGGTATTTCTGCTCTGAGGAGACTGAAAACTGGAATGAGATGGTTTGGTTGATTTTAGGTCATTAAAAATCATGTGTAGTTTAAGAAATTAGAATATTTATGATGCTAATTTATTCTCGCACACATTTTCAGAGACTGAGGACAATGTTTTGTTTGTTTTTTATGTTAGTTACTAATTAATATTTTCTTGCTATAGATGTGCTTGTTAGATGTTTGCTCGATCAAAGTTAATTTACACAAAATCATATTTGCTCTTACTGGAAAGATGGCTTTGTGACTTCAGTGCTACAAATGACAGACAGTCAAGCGTTCACTCACTATTATTTGTGTAACACAATTCTTTCTCATATGCCCAAAAACATGTCATGTAAGATGCATATTATGCCTGAACATAATATGCTTTGATTCCATCTTTTCAGTGATGGTTTCTCTGTTAGTCAAGCACAAAATTTAACTCAAAACTACCATTCACATGATTAGTTCCTTTGCTTTGCCTTGGTTATATTTGTCTTACATGTTGAGTTTTTCTGTTCTTAGTCACATTTTTATTTGCTGTCAGAATATTTTTTCACACATTTGTCTCATCTCTTTTGTGTTTCTCCCTCCATCCTTTTTTCTATGCATGCTTGTGTCAGGCCTTTTGTTTCTTTTACGGCGTGCAGTCCCGTCAGTTCCAGCGGCGTGGCTCCACCTCCTCCTCCGGCACCTCCTTATCTACTGATCTGGAGAGCGGCAGGCTACTGGGGGATGACACAGAGTAGCCATGGCAGCACATTTACAACACATACAAAGTCTAGACGATAGGTTTGTAACCAGGTGTTCGTCTCTCTGCCCCAGAATACCTGCACCTGTGTCGGCCAATCCCATTTACCATAACCATTCCGCCCTCAGCACCTGCCTCTCGTGCTCACACTTCTTCCCTGCAAAATGTTTTTTTTTTTTCATCTGAACAGAAGTTTGTATTCATTTATGTCCTAAGGCCAGAGTAAGTTGTGACAAAGTTTAATAAGATTACAGGGTGGTTTTATACTGTATAACTGGGTGTATTTCAGACTTTACAGACTAGACTAGACCTCATCTTCAGGCAGGCATGCGTACTTCATAATTGACCACCCCCTCTTATTTGCATGCTTTTATTATACAGCATGTAAGAGGCACTTTACTGATAAAAGCCTGAAAATACAGACTGCAATTAGGGAAAACACTCAGGACATCTGGAAAGCAGAAGTTGCAAGTTGTTAAATAAATTGTGTGAGTCAGCTGTTTGCGTCATTTCAAGCGCAAAATTATTAAACTTCAAGATAGCTTGCAAAATGAGACGTTTAAGTTCATATAAACAGCATTTTGCTCTGCAGTGCTGCCCTGCTGCTTTCTTGCTTGTAGCCTTCCAACTCCAGCCCCCAAGTTTAGCTTCGTTCAGTGCAGTCTCAGTAGGCATTGGTGTGTACTTTAGGAGCAGACTTTGAATGCCATTTGGGAAATCAAAAGATAGGAAAAGTTATTTGAATATTTTCCTCCTCATTAAGCTCATTGGTGGACTGGTTTGGTTGGCTGAAATGTGGATAACAGTGATGGAACAACATGTCACGTTAAGGTGTCCCCTGACACAGATGTTAAGCCAAAAGTAAAGTTGTAATTTCATAAATAACTTCCGGTGACTGCAAGACATTTTAACTTTGGCAATAATGGATTGGATCACAGCGGGATACGGACTTTCAAGGTCTCCGCTGCTCCTCTAGACTGACATTGTTATCTAATTGCAAGATCAATCTGTCTCCAAAATAAAACCCTGATTCCAAAAAAGTTGGGATGCTGCGTAGTGCAGACGAGCTGTTTTTACTGACAACTGTTTGACGAACTGTTCTTGAGCCCATGTAGTAATATCGCCCCATCCTTGTTTTTGAACATACATGAACTGAATGTGAGGTTTTCGCACCTCTCTCTCAGTCTTTAAGGTGAGATTGGTACGAGGTAGGCTTTTTTCTACTGAGGCTTAGTGTTTCTGATATTCGTGGGAAACCCTGCAGGAAGCCATATTCGTTTTAGAAGCCTTCGGCAAAGCCTTCAGATAAAAGCGGGGAAGACCTTCTATGGTCCTTGGATGCAAAGACCATCAGATAAAAACGGGACAAGTTTGTGCCGTGAATGATAATTTGCTCAAATAAATTTAGCGAGCACCCCCTCTGGAGGAGAGGAGAATAAAAGGCAAATAAACATGATCGAAGATTAATGAGTTCCGTGCGATGTATTATTCTGCAGAATCAAATAAGCCCGAGGCTTCTCATTTCAGATGGCCCTCTCTTTGATCATTTCAAGTAATTACCATATTATGAATTCATAGCTCCCTGCATTAGGATGTTGCATAGCAGACGTCCTTCATCTCTTGTCTGTGTAACTGGATTTCACAATGAGACAACCGAACTCTGAGAAACTCTTTAAGATAAATATACAGTGTGTTTGCACTCTGTCGTTTCTGGTATTTGTGTGGTCAGGCTTGAGAGATGGCTTGCAGTCACTGGCTGCTGCTCACATTCAGCTGCAGGCAAGCTGAGTCAAATGTCATTGTCTTAGCTTTAAAACTGAATTAGTATAGCTTTTCAGTTAATGCTGTATCCAGTAATTCCCGAGTTGATCCAATTATGGAGCAGCAGTAATTTTTTTATGTTAGCACATTCACACAGTCTTTAAATTCGTGGCCATAGTGCTTAATGACTTTATTGGAAATCAGCTTTATTGGTGTCTTAACCCGGGCCTGTAATTGTTTTCTCTTTGGCAGTGTGTGTCTTTTAGCACCATGATGGAGGAGTTGGGCATCTCCCTGCAGTGTTACAAAGGCATCCGGAGGAGGTCGCGACCCCACAGCGGAGCAAGGTCAGCTTGCATCCTCTGTCAACCCAAACCCACTGCAAAGAGAGAGGGAGCGCGGCGGGACTCCAGCACATGAGCCTTGGAGCTACAAGAACTGATGGGACTTAGATCAGAGACTGCTCGATTGATCACTTTCCACTCCTCGGATTTGTTTGTGAGCCGCCGAATGATGTGAAGTTGTTTCCTCATCTCCCCTGTCTTTATACTGTATGTGTATGGATAATACATTAGACAATGTACTGTAGATGTAGTTTACAAAGTCTTGGCCTTCTGTCAACATGAGTAATGTTAAAACAGGTGACGACCACGCGAATGAAAGCTCGCTCGTAGTTGAAACCATCGCTGTTCCCTCGTGGCCGTAGTTCGCTGCTCTGAGCAGTTTGCAGAGTTCAATCTGCACACTTTAAAGATACTCCCATTGTGTAAATGTATCACGACTTCACTGATTTTCAGAGTAAAAAGATTTTTGCATTTTTTAAACCGTTGTCCAGTTTATGTCTGGTTGGCAGTGGTGTGTGAGCGTGTTTCTTTGTGCGCCTACTGGCAGGCACCAAAGTAGCTTCAGAGCGGACTGCTGAGCCAACTCTGGCCAGAGAAAAGAGATAAGGACCTCTAAGGAAAGTCAGGAACACACCTGCTGTTTTATACCCTTCAAGCACCCACATCACAGACATACCTCCTCCCCCCGCAACACACACACAAACACGCAACACACACACACACACTCACACACACATACACAGCCTCACAAATGTTTGTGATCATAACATAGCTGCCTGTGCACCGGAGAAAGGATATGATACAGGGAGAAGGAAAGGACAAAATGAGAAGCTTTTTTTTTTAATATGCATGAAATTCTCAGGCGGTCAAAGACAAAACACAATTTCCTTGTTCCCCTGGGGGTAGCCATCTTTTTTTTTTTTTTTTCAAAAAGTCATTTTTTCTCTGTTTGCAGTTGTCAAATTTGAAAGCCTGAGGGAAGATTTTGTCTCCCAGTACAGACACTGGATCTCGAGTGTGTGGGAAGCTTGTTTTAAAGTATGTTAAAAGTTAAATACCTCACATCAGCCACCACATTAGAATTCATGATATCAGATCATGACCCATTGAAAGAACCATAATATTAACATAAAACATTTATTTTGCAAGTCATTCCAACAAAAGAAAAGATTCCTCATAAAAGAGAAATACGTGCTGAAAGACGTTTCATGAAAACGTCATTTCAATTTGATTTTGTTTGACTAATTTCCAAAATCAATTTACTCACTGCTCAGACAAACAAGTGTGCTTTTCCACAGATTTAAAGCAGGAAGAAGATCTATCGCCCGACAGCAGTGTAAGCAGCGTGGTGGCCTTGACCCGCAGGTAATCACAATGAGGGATGAATATGTTCCCAGCAGCTGCAGCACAATTACCTCTGTGCGGCATGAATACAGAGAGCATCGATTAATATTTTCATTTTACAAATCCTTACCATCCCCATAGCGTCCCTTCCCCATATCCCCAGGATTGTTTCTGTCCTCTGAACTTTACCTCAGGCTAAAAGAAATGAATCAAAGAGGAAGAGGGATGTAAGAGTTCACTAATGCTCTTTGTCTCTCTGCCACCTCTTGCTTAACTCTTTAAATCTCTTCATCAGTGCTTTACTTTCTAGTCCTTCCTCTACCATGGTTGTCTTAGTGCACACCTACCCTGTACTCTGTCAGTGGGCTAGACTTTTACTACGTGTTGTTTTGGAAAAGCCTGTTGAAGCCAGCAATTCAGTGTTCCTGACATTTTGGAAATACTGCCACCAGTAAAATCACAATCAAGTAAAGAATACAATCATTCAGCACAAACAAATGCATTAAAGATTGGACTGGCAATGTCGACACGAACAAATGTTGGTCAGAAACTAACTGCAGAGGGGAAAAAGAGGGAGGAAACTGCTAATGGAGCACTATAAGTATGAAATCTTAACACAATTCAGTATCGGCAATGTCAGGACTTTCAAAACTGACCTCCGATCTCCTGCTTTTACCAGTTAATGCAGTGACATTTCAAACAGGAAAGAGCAATAAATGGATGTAAATACTTTAGAAATCGTCGAGTCAGAGGTTTTGTTGTGGCATTTCTCTCAGTGGAGTGCGCTGGTTTGTGTGCATCCTTAGAGAATTGGACCAAGCTTTTCTTAATCTCTTCATGTAATGAGTTTTCTCTTTTTTGGTATTCAGATTAATTCTGGGATTGAGCTCTGTCCAATGTAATAGTGTTTGCTTGCCTCTAATCTCCTAACGCCATAATTCTTAATCAAAACCAAAGTCAGTATTTTTTTTATCATTATCTAATCCGTCATGAATGAGGCCATGGATTACAACTCTGACCTTGGCATTCTGCACGGCTGAGCACGACTCCGCTCCTCCTCGCCAACCTGAGGCGACCTCACCTGAACAATGTTCTGCTGCTGTTTCTGTCTTCACGTCCTTGTTTTGTTTCACCCACAGAAACTATTTGCCGCAATGATCCTGAGACACAGAGCCCTCAACCTGGTGGTGGAGGGGTGAAAGAGAAATGGGTAGAGGTGAAGGGATAGTGACATCTGTCTGTTTGTGCTGTCAGTAAGAAGGTCAGAGATTATGATCCATACTTCTATACCTCTGGCACAGATGAGCAGAGAGATTGAGAGTAAAACTCTAGAGAAAGCAAGATAGAGAGACGGCTCAAAGAGTTGTTTTTGACATCTCAAATTGCCCAAAGGGTAGAATATTACAGACGGGAAAAATCGAACCACCTTGTATAAAACAGCATTATAAAAATCAGCTTTACATCAGAAAGAATTTGCATATTTCTTGTGGTATTTCTAACTCTCTGTACAAATCTCACATATAAAACCTTCAAACCTGTCACATCCAGTTTATGTACCACTACAAGATACTCTCAACTGTACATCCAAAAACCGTACATACAAGTACAGAACAGTCAAATTTAAACTATGACTCAAGTGTAAAAGAGTGGCAGACGTTTGAGTGCGCCCCATCCATCACAATGAGATGAACAGTCCCTGGGGCTGATAAGGCAGGTCTGTGTCAACAGCCTGTCAATGAAGACAAACGAGGAGGAGGAAGACTCTTGGAGGTGCAGACCATCATTTATCTCTCTCTGTTTGTCTCTCTGTCTCACTTTCTCTGCTACCATCTGAAAGTCTGGCTGTAAATAATGCAGGAGGAATTCAGGTGTGCAGGTGAACTGGTCTTATATACAGTATAACTGCACTAATTCTGTCAGTGGATGGCAGAGCCTGATGTATGATGCGTCTTTCCCCTTTCATACTCAAGTTATTATTATGATAATTTTTAGGCCTATTATGAATTCTGGTTATGCACATTCATGCACTCACATTCACTCATTTGTCTGCATGCATTTTTTTTTTTTCAGCAACTCTGGACACTTCAAATCAAATGCAAATCACTGCTGCTGTGTGAAAACAATAATTCTCCCAATCAACTTTTTCTGAGCAAATTTAAATCTTTTCAGCTTTTTGGCAATGCATTTTTGAGATAATCAAATATGAAACTGAATTTCCTCAAACTGGGAAACAACCCTTTCAAAATCACAGAATTTGATGGTGCATTGTTTTCATTGAACAGCTAAAAGAAGTAAGTCAAACCAGTCAAGTTTGGCATTATGGACATCACCATCTTAGTTTGTTGGAGTGAGAAGTGATCATAACCGGATGAACGTGTGGAGCTGGGGAGGATACATATGGCTACACCTGTACCCTGACTGGATCTGACTGAGAACCGAAGGACCCACTGAAGCAACTTCTTGATCACAAGGTAGCCCAGCCCTAAAGCATAAGCTGCTTTATCATCCATTTCAATCCAAATTGGACCATAATTTACAAAATGAACATCATGCTGCATTGAAGAAGACTTGAAAGTTGTGATAGAGACCATGAACTCATTAGGAAACTGTTTATTGAGGTAATAAATCAAGAGAGAAGTAAGTTTACACACAATCTAACTTCTTTTTGCAACCAGCGGAGTCGCCCCCTGTTGGCCATTAGGAAGAATGCAGGTTTAAGGCACTTAGACATCAGCTTCACTTATTATATGGTCTATGCAAGAAAATGTTTCTGAAAAAAAAAAAAAAGTCTAAATCCCAGTCTGAGTTACAGATGTTATAATGAGTGGGCGTAAACAAAAAAACAAAAACAAAAACAAAAACAAAAAAAAGACAAAAAAAAAAAAAAACAGAAAAAAAAAAAAAACCTTTGGTGGAGCCACCTTTAAGTGGCTGAATCACACCACTGTGTAGACTATGTACTGCAAAGAAACTCCCCTTAACATCCCCAGTTCTATTCCCAAAACAACTCCAACAAAAACGGATAAACAGACTGGGATGCTCTATTTTCTTCTTGACTATTATAGCATGAGATGTTCATTCTGAGCAACTGTCTCATTGCACAGCTATTGCACAGCCAAAGACCATCCCAGCGGCATGACCGTGTCACTCAAAGCAGTGCTGGAGCAATGGGCATTTTTGCGGGCTGGAGTCATGTCATCTGAGACATTTAATTGGGCCCGGGCCGCCACAGGGGGACAGCGGACGGCATTCCTCCACCGCCTGCGCCCTGTTGTGTTGCCCTGCGCCGCGTGGCCGCAGTCCGTGGATAACATGTCCCATGCCCACGTAAAGTCGATCTGCGGGAGCGCCTCTGACTGACACCAGGGCAGCGGACGCCTCGACTATGGTGGAAAACTTCTGAGTACAAAATAATACAGTTGGAGTCTCCAAAGGGAAGCGGTAGGCAACTCTTGGAGCTCTTGGCAGCGGCTGAGTGACGGAGCTGCGCTTTTCCTGAAGAGACCTCCGCAGAGGTCCGACCGGGAGCAGACAGTCACCACTGAGGACGCGCACTGCTTCCCCAAACTTTTTAATACGGAATTTCCTGCTCGGGTTCGTGCTGCTTCAGGTAACAACGACCTGCAGGTCCAGATGGATCCCTTTCAGCTCCACAGTGCATGCAGGAGCTAGTCCATATGTGTGAAAAAAGCTAGTCTCCATCATAATGTGGATTACAGTGTGTGCCTTCAATGTGTGCAGTGTTATTCATTCACTAACACTCATATATTGATACAATGCGTGTTTTGATCAGTTCAAAATCAACCTTTCATTCCCTTTCCCAAACACTGAGAGAGACTATAATTAAAAAAGTGCTTATTTGCTG
Source organism: Chaetodon trifasciatus (assembly GCA_037975065.1). Taxonomy (NCBI): domain Eukaryota; kingdom Metazoa; phylum Chordata; class Actinopteri; order Chaetodontiformes; family Chaetodontidae; genus Chaetodon; species Chaetodon trifasciatus. The sequence continues at coordinate 1,551,622 of JBBMOE010000011.1, forward strand.
GATGGAGAAGGTCACTGAGGTACAGTATGTTGTGTGAGACAGAGGGTTTACCGGGGTTAAAGCAGGCAAATGCCCTGATATAAAAAGCCTGTACCTTCACTGGAGGGGGGCATACCAAAACCCAGACCTCAGAGCCAGTCTGTCAAACCTCCCTAATTATTTAATCCTGCTGCAACTCTAAATGCATGATGAAACTGGTCTGTGTGTGTATGTGCGTGCATGTGTCTGTGATCACAAGACCCCACACTGGTGTGGTATAATCACATGCTTTTTCAAACAGTCTGCAGACTTTCATTCCAGCTGAATGCCACACCTGCTGAGTTCAGCGTTTAGCTTTTCTCTCTGATTAAAATCACAATCATGGACTAGGTTGGAATACAAACAGCACTTTTCGCCTTGGACACCACACAGACATCACAGAGGGACTGGTGATTGATATGCTGATTTGATCAAATAATGAATTGTTTGGTCCATAAAATGAATTTGCATCAGAAGTAATTTGTCATTAAGTTTCTTGCATTGTCCAAGCAACAGTTTAAAACCCAGAGTCATGCAAAACAGAAAAAGGCAGGAGGAAATCACTGTCTTAATGAAGCTGGAAAATGTCTGTTTTCAGCTGATAAACTAATCGTTTGAGTATTACATAATCGCTCATCTTTCATGAGACCCTTTTGATGGTGCTAACAGCTCTGTTTTGTGCTGTGGCCTCATGAAGGGATAAATGATCACCTCAACCAGAAGAGTGTCTCCTGATAAATCTGAAGTTAGAATCGCCTTCAGCCTCGACGACACATCAGGTAAACACACACGCACCCACAGCCACCCACACAACACTGCCATACGCTCATTTCACACAGGCAAGCACACACACAAACACAAACACCTGTGTTCCACTATCTCAAAATGATTGCAACAACTTATTTTGAGTTACCCAATTGCTCATTTAACACCCGACAAAGCTCGGAGCTCTACTCTTACTGCATTTCCAGTATGTGTGGTAACACATGCACAACATTCTTCCCACCAAAACAGACAAGGCAAAATCTGCCCATGCCTCCCACCCACCACACACACACACACACACACACACCCTATCACACACCCTATAACTGTGTTCATTCTTCTAAGCTGTAGCTGAGACAGGTGCCCCATCTATTTCTGTAAGACCACAGCATATTAAAAAAAAACAACCACACATGCATGCGTGCAGCTGTGCGCTTGCAAAACGCACGTGTGCACCATCATAAGCAATTCTGCAATTCTGCAACATTTAATCTTCTATTAAAACATGCACAGTTCTCTGTCCCATGCACACATACTCAAAGGTCTAACCTACCTATGGTGCTAGGTACTGTCTGTCTGTCAGGATGTTTTACTGCAGTGGGGCCAGGCACTGGGACAGCAGCTGCAGCTATGCAATGGCAGAGTCAGGTTTCCCCTCTAATACTAACAGTGTCCCGCTGCCTGATTCACTGTTCAGCTTTTAGAACACTGGCCTATATTTATAAGCAGTTAACACTTCTAGTCCCACTCCACCCACCTGTGATCCCCCCTGTCTTTCTCTTAGGAAGTGAGATGAAGGGCTGTAGTAGGAACGACACCCTCTACTCCCACTCTGAGCAGAGAGTCATTGAACAGTGAAATCATTGAAGTCTGCTTGTTTGCGCATGGTGACATGGCCTCTTCCTGAAGCACTTTTTCATTTCTTAATCGTTCGCATCGCTGTTCCCTTGTGTCTATCTTGCTTCTTCTTCATTTCATCCATATCCATGTTCATCCATCTGTATTCTTTCTTATTCAGTTTAGTTTCACCTCTCTTTTCAGTGAGTTTTTGTCTGGTGGTGGACATAGTCGGTAGCATGATTACATGCCTTGCTTTAGTTTTAGTTGTAGCCCCAGAGCTGTTCAGGCACAATCCAACTCCAGCCTCCAAAATATTCCCCAGACGATCATGTTGTCGTCTCTTTGAACTCGTGTTTCTCGGCAGGGGAGCTGAGACCTGTGCTCCGTCTGGGGATCATCCTCTAGGCCCCTCATGACTTCATGCCAGGCATAGTTATAACCCCATACTGTGTCAATCCTAAGCATGAGAACTGTATTTATTCCACATCATAATTGGCCCCATGGCTGCAGGCAGGCCCGCTAATACTCCTGCTTTTAGAAGGTTGCATCATCCCAGGATTCTCCACATGTGTTCCACAACTCCAGGGGGACATTACTGGCAAGGCAGACGCTAGTGCAGACAACCTGTCTGATTCTGTCTGTCTGTCTGGCTGGCTGGCTGTCTGTCTGACTGAATCCCTCTCTGTCCATACATCTGGCCTGTCTGTTCTTTCTGCCCACTGTGTTTGTCTGCTTACATAGATGCCCCCCTGTACTCTTACCCTGCCTGTCTTTCAGTCTGACAGCTCATTACTGCTATACAGTAAGAGGACATGGCTCATTTATAAGTGTAGCACTGTGTTGCTATGATGTGGTGTCATATAAGAGGCCCCTATCGTGTTTCATTTGTGGCCATTTATGAGGCAGAGAAAGGCATTAAAGCAACTGCAACTGCTTCCTGCAATGCTTCCAATATATCAAAACAGTTGCTGCATGCATTTGTATCACCACATGAATAGTGCAGCAATACAGTACTATATTATTACAAAATGTATGATAAAGTAACACTACGTTTAAATAATTACTACTATTTTTGATGTTTTAAGTACATTTTGTGCACTTCCTCTATATGTTTACTGAAGTAGAAACATTTATTTCTTCACAGCTGCAGTTTAATGCTGCTATTGATTTTAAGTAGAATATCTGAGTACTTGTTCCACTGTTGCAGAAACCATACTGTCTGCTTTGGAACATGCTCAGCAGTAAGGGGTATGTAATTTGTAGTAATGCAAAACCATCAAATTACAATGTTAAATTGTTGTTATTGTTCACCAATATATGATCACTGTAACTATCACTATCATTGTACTGATTATTCTTTGTTTTTAGATCAATATTTAATCAGTGGCATTCTAAATATTATTATTTCTACAGTAATCAATCATAACTAAATCATATCTTCTGTTTCAATAGATGTAAAAGATGTGGAGGACCTTCCTCAGACTTTCCCGGAACTTGAACAGCGATTACAGGTACTCAGTACATACTGCAGCATCACATCACACTGAACACACACACCTCGTTCACAGAGTGGCACAGGAGAGGTGGGCAGAATATGGAAGAGAAGGCAGTGAATTTAAACTGACAGTGCTGGTAAAGATTAGAATTACAAGCCTTAAAAAGAAAAAATCCATCAATCCTGAACAAAAGCTATTAGCATTTTGAATTTCATGTCTGGCTGTTTTGTGGCTTAATGCTGCATCTTTATTATGCTGTTAAATATGCCATTATTATGCATAACTAACTCACAATTGACCAGAATCCTGCAATAAACTGGCTGATCAGTGGTTAGCGCTGTTGCCTGACAGCCTGAAGGTCCAGGGTTCAATTCCAGACTTTCTGTGTGGAGTTTCAATGCTTGTGTGGGTTTTCTCCAGGGGCCTGAGTTCCCCCCGCTGTCAAAACATGTATCATAGGTCAGTGCCCTTAACCGCTGGCTTATGAGAAGTAGGTCCCTCGGCACTGCACACTGGCTGCTCCTCAGGGAAAATGCACAGCATAAATTCCACTTTCCTGTATTAAGTATCATTATGTGAGGAATAGTGGAACTTTAGGGTAGAAACTGAATCTGTACCTGCAACCTGTGCAGAAGCGTGGGTTTAGTTTACCTACCCTTTGAATCAGTGTTTTTTCCTGTGTGCAATCGCTCTGCTATTAGTGTTGTCATTGAATTATCCTTCAACGTGTGCCAGTGCCAGGGTCACATAAAGTGCATGTTGGTTTAGAGTATCGAATGAGAACAGGAGTACCAGGCCAATGAATGATACACTCCATACGCTGAACAACAGGCTAACAGAGGCTGCCAAATATCACATCATAAATTTCAATTAATAGGACAGTGAGCATTTTTTGTCTTTTGCGACCTTGCAATCTTCTGATCTGGTCTCAGACATGCTAGATCTCACTTGTTGTCCTCAAGCACAGCAATGTCACATTTCACCAGTCGTGATATCTGCAGCAGATTTCATGGATATTCTTCCATCACTGCAGGAGATAACCTGTCATGGATCAAAGTATTTGACAATGTTGCTGCCGGGGCACTGTGGGAGAGGTCAGAGGGTCACTGAAGTCATTAGGGATTATCCCTTTAGCAGCCTTTTAGCATAAGTAGTGATTAGAAACAATGTCAGGGAAAAGAGAATTTGCAAGTCCAGGTCTGAACATAGCACTGCTTGTGTGATATTTGTTGTTTCGCTTAGTAGCGGGTATCTCTCTGATATCACAGCTCTTTCTCTGGCCTCTTGCAGCCAGTGCCCCCCTGTGTGTCTCTGAGAGAGAGCGTTCAGGTGTACAAGGAGCACTGCAGGATGGCAAGAGAGTTTCACCAGGTCAAACACGAGATCGCCATGCTTGAGGACCGCAAGTAAGTCCCTTTTTAAATAAAATGGGTGATCCGTACTGATAGATTTCTGAAGTATGAGTAGCAATACAACAATGTAAAAACATTTTCTTAAGTGAAAGTACATGAGTGTTAGAATCAAAATAAATGTTAAGTATCAAAAGCAAAAGTGTTCATTGTGCAGAGAGGGCCATTTCTGAATAATACATGTTATAATATTCAAATATAATAATTGATTAATTATTCTGTTCATCACTTTAATGTTACAGCTGGGAAAGGTGGAGCTAATTTCAGCCACTTTATATACTGCTTTATAGCTTTCAACGATGCATCAAAATTAATTAGTTAGTTATATGGTGTGTTAATAATCTGAATCTGCAAAGTAACCAGTAACTAAAGCTGTCGGATAAATGGAGTGGAGCACAATATTTCCCTCTGAAATGTAGAGTAGAAGTAGAAAGTAGCAGAAAATGGAAATACTCAAGTAAAGTACAAAGCTCTATACATGCATACAGTACTCGAGTAAATGTGCTCAGTTACTTTCCACCGCTGAAGAGAGCAAATGCACTTGTAAGACTGCAAGGCATTTTGGATCAGAGTGGCCACCAGATGGCACATGTTAACAGCTTCCATACAGCATTTAGCTCACCATCTCCTGGGAGTGCTGTAGGTAAGATGATATTTGAGCAGCTGGTAATATATAACTTTGATTTCAGACGTATTTTTTTACTACTGAAATTACTTTTAAATTTGAAAGAAGATCAAGCATGTGTGATAAGTGTGGGTGTGAAGGTCGCTCTGTGCAATGGGTTTCTGTTGTTGAGTCAGGATCATATCTGGGAAAAGTAATGCCTCTGCTGAGGGGTGAGTATTACACCAACTGCAACCCTTGTCAGGTGTAATTGAGCGAGAGCTGCTTTATGTGTTAATGCACATATGTGCTGTATATACATAAGCAGGGGTGTGTAACACACAAACAGTATGCACTGTCCCCTGTTCCCTCAGCAGCTGTGGGTAGTCTTAGCAGAGGGATTTTCAAGACCCTTGCCGTTACCCCACCACACCTACACACGCACACACAGACACACATACACACACCACTTGGCAGTTCCTAAATAGAGAACAGCAGGCAGACTGTGATGGGATGACTTTAGCCTTGAGTTTAGATAAGAATGTGATGAGTCATGCTGGTAGAAACTCTTGGTTCTCTCTTTTCACACCGTTGCTCATGCCAACATCGATTGACACGTACACACACACAGAGTTAGATGCACTCTCAGGTTGAATTGAAGCACAACTAGAAACCAGTGAAGGCAGTGCCACAAGTCAAGCTTTTACTCCAATACTAAAAATATAATGTCATTCTTATATCTTGATATGATTATCTTCATATTCTCTTCAAATGTGCATGATAATGAGTGTTTTGTTACTTCCCATATGGGGAAGATTACAATAATGTGTTGCAAGGTTGACAACAGGAACAAGACTTTAACACACTGCAGAGGGATTTTCCAAAAATCACTCTGTCTGCTTTTGGTCAGTATCAAGCTGTGCTGTAGCACTCATCCCTATTGTGAATTTTAACCCCTGTAACTCTCCAGTTTTTACTAAATCAGTCAATTCCGTCAAGCCGATGAACTTAACATGACATCAACAAAAACAATGATCTCGTAAAGCTGGAAAAACCCTCCTCAGCGTGTACCGAAATGTTGACTCAGACATTGATACGAGGCCTAATGTTGTTAAGCCTGATAGTGGTATCATTATGATACAAAGAGATTACGCAAGAAGTTGGCCCATTGTGAAATAGTCGTAAAAATTTGACTTTCCTTTTCAACATTCATGGCCTTAATAGAAGTTTTGAATTTATTTATGGACACAGGGCACGGTATTCGTGTGCTCTGGTTGCTGGATGAATTCTTTTCAATTGAAAAAGATCTCTTCTCCTTTCTGAGGCTCTCTCTGTCACTCAAACATGCACACACACACACACACACACGCACACAAACGCACACACATGCATGCATGTGCACAAGCGTGTTTCAACTTGCTTGAGGCATTTGAATCCCTCATCTTTTACTGTAATTCAGTGTTTTGTATGGAGTGTAAAATCATAAACTACAGTAAGCACATGTCCTGCCTTCATGTTTCGGGTAAGCATGTGATATTAAGTATTAAAACACTGTAAAGAAAGTTGTGCTTACCAACTCAGATTCCCAGCCTCAGAGAAATGTATAAAAACTAAAAACAGAAAAAACAGATTGTTGATGCAGAGACTTCATTCTCAAGAAAATGTGATTTTAACTAAATGTTAATTGAAACAAAGACGAGAAATAGTCAATCTGATCTTTGTTTCCTCAACATAGTTGAAAGATTTTGTCATCCTGTCACGTGTGTGTGAATTTAGCTCAAATGTATATGAATCTGATGCCTTTAAATCCCTTAACATCACAACCAAGTGAATAAAAACCAGTGTAGCCATCATTAAAACTCCATGGCAGCACGTATTGTCGAATAGAGACTCCTTTTCCTCTTTGTTGATGCCACTGTTATGTGACTTGGCACTTCCCAGCTGTAATACAACACTGACACTCACACACTCTCTGAGGCCATGACACGCACATTCTACACATACGTGTGCGTGTGTGTATGCTTACACTGCCTTTCAAAGTCCAAAGGCTGTTTGCCAGGCAAAGTCAGGTCATGCTGTCTAAACGAGAGCTTGGGTTTTTCATTTCGGTTGGGCTTCGTTGGCAAAGATAGTTGTGATGGGAAAAGTATTTGCTAGTTTGTTATGTTATTTATTGTGTCGTGCACATACAAGGCAAGACACCAAAAATACCAGTGGAGCAGAGAAACATTTGTCAGACCAGAACAAACCTGATCAAATCTGCCACAAACTCATCAGAAATGAAAGACATTTTACTAATAAATGTAACGATTAAATCATCATATAGATAGCAGTATAACATAATGGACTTCATCTCAGTCTCTTCCGGGAGACCATGAAACCTGCCTGAGCTGATGGTCATGTGACTGAATGTGACTGTGCTCTAACTGTTTTTCATGACCAATACGTTTGGAATTTGGCTTCATACCAAATATCAACACAACAATTTGCACTGAGCATCTTCAATATTGCACAGTGTTTGGCCGTGGCCCGCCAAATGCCTTATTTACTTATTCCACTGTGGTTGCCTTTGTTGCTCAACAGGATCAATGTTTGTTCCCCAGCTCAGCCCTTTCTTTAAGTTTGCATTGTGTCCATGCTTATTTTGGTTTCTCTGGTTTCTGCCCGCATTCTACAAACAAGATAGCTGGAGAATCTGAATTGCTCATAGGTATGACTGTGCGTCTGCCAATCTGCCTTTCTCTGAACTGGCAACCTGGTATGGGTGTTTCCCGACCTCTGGCCAAACTGGGGCAGTCTCCGGCTTGTCACAATAACTTCAGTGAGAAGAGATAACATTGATGTATAAACAAATGACTCCACAGCCAATTAATAGCAGCTTTTGGAGAAACTCTACACTGTTAATGAATTTTGAGTTTTTTTAAATGAATAGAAGAATGTGCACCTGCTGCTATAATCTCCATCTCACTCATCCACTTAGGCGTAAGTTGCTGGCAGAGCTGGTGGAGGATGAGAAGGTGGCCATGGAGATCGCCCGCCTGGAGGAGGAGTTTCGACGTCTAACGGAGGAGAACCGCGCCTTGGTGACTGTCCACAACGAGCGCGCTCAGCAGCTGGAGAGCCTCTGCTTGCCCAATCGAACGAGGCAGGACTCCTCGTGACCTCTGGCCTCCATAGAACCTGAGACCTTTGAACATCCAGCTGATGCCAGGCCAGGAAAACCAAGCAGAAACAAAGGCTCAGCTAACGCTCGTTCTACACAGTCAGTGAATCAGCTAATTACACAGAAAGGCGCCGTGTTTATTCATGTCTGAGTCATTTGTTTGAACCACAGACTGTCCTGTCATCATCAGTGTGAAGTTGTTATAGTGATTGTACCGAGCTATGACACAAGGCCGCTTTTCTGGGCACAGTTTTGTCATTATGTTATCTTGCAGAACCCTCCTGGTTGCTATTGCAATACCTCACAGCTTGTTTATACGATGCCAGCTGCTGTGAATGTGACCAGATATTCTCATATCTGTCTCAGGTCCTGTGGAGACTCAGATCTTTTACCCGAGGTCTGTGGAGGGAGCTAAAGGTGGTATGATGTGGTCCAAACGTTGTATTTTGAGGAGTCCCCCCCCCCAACACTTGCCATTCAAAGTTCCTGTTATGATAAAAAAAAAAAAAAGGAAATGAGATGAGATGAGTGTTTAAGACAATGTCAGGGGTCGGGGGAGTTACAGCCATTTGTGAGGAACAGCAAAAGAAGAAGGGTGACTATCCGTTTCACAATAAGTATCTGCGGCGACACAACACTGTAAGGGTTGTACATTTTCTGATGTCACGTGTCTCACCCACCTTTTGAAGGGGAAGTATACAACAAGAGAAACCGTTGCTTATCATCCTCGTCTATTAATAAAATGCCTTTTATTTTAACACCAGCATCAGTTCCTTGGTTTCATTTCTCCAAGCCGGGGCTGTTGTGTTTGCTGTGTGCTTTATGATGGTATTGCAGCACTTACATGGAAAAGGGAACTAGTTCTTTTTTTTTTTTATGAGGGAGATTAGCTCATTCTGGAATTATGAAACTGTCACCTGATTGGCCAGTTAGACTCTGGCAGGCCTCCCTCTTCCTCCCTCAACTCATGTGACATTGAAAACAGTGTTTTGTAGTGATACATTGCTGCCTTGTACCTCTGTGCAGAACTCACTTGCAAAATTTGATCACGACAGCATTTCTCTGGCAGTATTAATGCACAGCTGTAGCCATCCTTTCACAGACAGTTGGTAAACATTTCCTGAGCCACCTTCTGAAACTTCAAAGGCCACAAGAAAAATCTGAAATTGAAAATTCATATGCGGACAAGTGTTCAATTATGTTCAATTGTGTGTTGGTACTGTCTTACAGCTGTTTGCTTATCGTACCTCTGCCAGGAAACTATGGTCTCTCTCTCTCTCTCTGTCTCCCTCTCTCTCTCTCTCTCTCTCTCTCTCTCTCTCTCTCTCTCTCTCTCTCTCTGTCTGTCTCTGTCTCTCTGACACAGACACACACACACACGCACATTCACAAACACAAACACAAACATAACAAAGAAGACTTGAACTGCACTTCCAGAAAGGTTTCCTGCTGCCCCACATGATATGAGACAACAAGGACCCTCTGAGAACACAGTAACCCCCGTCTTCTTGCAGCAGGTCAGTTTCATTTTTCAACACTGTCTTTGCCCAACTTGTTCTCAAAATACACTGTGTCTGCAATTAGTAGAGTAAGCCCAGACAACTGTAAGTCTGAGGACACAGACAACAGACTATATCCTGTTTAAACACTGGGGTTTTATTCCCAACCTCCACCTTAATCTCTCAAATTGCGTTTGGGGTAAATCTATAAAGGGATTTTCTGGGAAAAGTTTACCAGACGGATCCAAGGGTGGGTTTGGTGTGGACAGGGAAACTGCTTGCTCATCCCATATCAGCAGGAGTGCGTGAGTCAGCGCTTGCTCTGCTACACCCAGAGTTGTTGCGACACACACACACACACACACACACACACACACACACACACACACACACACACACACACACACACACACACACACACACACACTTTTTCATGTTTCAATCACTTCAGTGGACATTGACTTACATTCTCTTTCTGGGGACCTACCCTCACCTTAACCTAAACCTAACCTTACTGTGGCCTGAACTCAAGTCTCCACCCTAAAATGTGATGGTCTACTTTATGGAGACTTGCACTTTGTCCCCATAAGTGAGGCAAGTCCCCACAAGGTGACTGTGCAAACAGATTTATGTCCCCACAACATGAGTAATACATGTTCACACACACAAACACTCTCTCTCTCTCTCTCTCTCTCTCTCTCTCTCTCTCTCTCCCCCTCCCTCCCTCTCACATACTCACACACAGGCCATATGACTGAGTCAAGCTCAGTTTTTAGTTCGTAGCCGAGTTGAGATAAGGCTTTCTGGGAAACGTAGCCTGGTTGGACAGCATTCCATTTAGAAATAACCATGTGGGCTCGACAGCTGGGACTTTCTTTAACACGCTAAGAAACTTGGATATATAAAGTCAGCTTTTTTTTTTGAAAGGTAAGCTCATTTTTCTTCTCATTTTAATGGATAACTTTTTAAGAATGTAACCTTACAGAGGAGACATGGTTAACCATAAGCCTGTGTGTTTGTGTGTACATACATACAGGGGTCCCTGATGACCATGTCTGCACCCCGGTCATCTGTGTTTACATTTGAGTCTACAGCACATTCCTCCCATGTGCTGCGCTGCCTGGACGAGCAGCGCCGCCGGGACACACTGTGTGATGTTACATTGGTGGTGGAAGGTCAGAGTTTCAGAGCCCACCGCTCAGTGCTCGCCTCCTGCAGCGAGTACTTCACAGACAGGATCTCCTCCCTCTCACAGCATGGAGCGGTCATCACTCTGCCACAAGAGGTGAGATGTCGCCTCATTATGCGGTACAGATGGAGAGTAGATGCACACAAGCCGTACAGCCTCACAACACCACACAGTGTAAAAGTGAAGTGAGAAAATTGGCTGGAAGGTTTATTTCCTGAAGTATTGATGATAAATAGGCTGACTGGGATTTATTAATTGTATATTTTCTATGCCAAAATCATGACCTATCCCCTTGTGCACAACTATCTGTGATTGCAGTTTGCCCTTGAAGCGCAGTGTAGAAAACCCTTAATGTAGTACATCACTCGTACTACTTCTCAGCATTAAAGTGTTGGTGGTTCTTAGTGGTTTCCAGTCTGCTACCGGTAAAGACATCCAAATAGAACAAAAGTAAAGTAAGTAAAGTAAAATTCCAACTGGGACTCCAGCGGGGCTTTTGGAATGATCCTGAAGTTAACGAAAAACAAACAATGCCTCCTCTTCAAGAGGAAACTGAGGTTTAGCCTTGCTAATAGGGCTATTTAAAAGATCTGATCCTTTATGAAAATGTGTCTAGTTTTCTAATTTCATTTGCACTTTAAATGGCAGGACCTGCTGGTACCCAACTTCTTCAACTTAAGAAAAGCAAAAGCCGCAGAAACTGGATTTTTGGTATTAACTGCTGATCCAGCACAGTCCTACAATCATGGGATTTATTTCACTACACATTTGTAGTCAGATTTTCTCGATTTTCACATTTAGGGCTACAGTTTTGTGTGGAGGACTATCTGACAGACCTGTTGCTATCCTTGAGAACAAACTAGAGGATAGACAATGCACATTTATGTCATTTTTCCCCTTTCACAGGTGACAGCTGCTGGCTTTGAACCCTTGCTGAAGTTTGCCTACACATCCAAGCTCCTCTTCGGGAAGGACGATGTCTTAGAAATACGCAATTCGGCTTCCATTCTTGGTTTCAGAGACCTAGATGAGGCATGCTTTGATTTCCTCCTACCTAAGTTCTTCTCCAGCAAAGGCTCTGCCCCTTTTCTGAGAAAAACCTGCTGTAAGAAGAAATGTAAAAGGCGATTATCAAAGGAAGACCATGGCATAATCTCTGACGATATATTGGATGAGAAAGAAGCAAAACCAGTTGCTGACTCACCATCTCAGCAGGAAGTGGTTTGGCTCTGCAACAAATCAGTGAACAGCAAAACGGGAAGTCAGAACAGTGCGGGTGCTCTTACACCTGCAGCTGGAGGGACAAATGACCATTTTATGCTGTGTCCAAAGTATCGAAGGCGGCTGGCTTGTGGAAAGCAAACTTGTGTCACAGAGAAAAGTCTGAACAATCCAGTAACAGTGATCAGGGATGACTCTGATCTCTCCTGCTCGTCCCGCTCCAGCACTGCCAGCAATGTTAAGAATGAAACTGAAGCTGAGCTCCCTGGAAATTCAACCTCAAACCCCTCCAGACAGAGCAAAGGAAGTCCTGATGACCCATGGAAAAGTGAAATACCAGACAAGAAAATTGGCATTGGTGAGGTTGATATGGTTAAGAATGAAACAAATGAAAAACAGGGAAAATGGAGTAAGAAGGAAAGAGATATGGATGGAGAAGAAGACAACGGCTTTTCAGACAGATCCAATGTCAAGGCAGTCTCCTCAGGGCAGAGCAGAGCACTTAGAAAGGGGCCATCAGGGTTAATATTGAACCATTGCCCCTTGAAGACCTGTGGTGAAGGCTCTGCAATCACCGGGTCACTGGGGCATGAGAGGTTTGTCATGGACATTACAGAGGACAAGAAAACAAGAGACTCTGGGGTACCAACATCCATTCATCAAAAGGCAGAGGAACAAGGAGAAGCCGAGTGGAAAATAATAGATGAAGAGATAGATTCTGGATGGCTAGAGAGAGGAAAAGGAGGACAAACAGGCTGCATGGAGGGAGAAAATAATGTTAGAAAGGAGCAAGATAGGAGCACCACGGAAAAGGAGGTGGCCGAGCACGTGGCCAAGCGGCTGGGCTCCGACGTGGGCTTGTCTCGGCTGAGCTTCCAGGACCCTGATGCAGGAAATTCTTCCGACACAGGGAGCGGACGGGCACAGAGCACATCCTTAGAGTGGCTGAACTTCCAAGTCAACCTCAGCTCCACAAGCACCAGCTGCCCCTTTTTGCAGGATCTGGACCAAAGGAAATGTTTATGGAAGGGAGCGGAGCTATCTGAGTGCGAGGGGGCTTCTCAGTCAGGCGTGTCATCCCTCAACTCGGGGGAGGATGGAGACTCAGAGACAGAAACTGAAGGGGACAGCGAGGCATACACGAGAGAGAGGGCCAAACAGGTGAGCAGTTAAACTGTGATTCAAGTCAGCTAAGGCTCTGTTCTTCTACACACCACCTTGTGTGGTTCACAGTGTGCTAAAATTAATCTGTGTCAATAAGCATCAGCAAGCTCGCCATTCCTGAAGTTTGTATAAGATAAGAAAGTTTTGTACAGGTACAAATAAAGATGGTGTGTGTGTGCATATGCCTTACTAATTGGTTCAGAGTCCAGTTCAGCAGAAATTGACAGCTCAGCCTGTTACCAATGACTACAGGCGAAACAAACACCAGGTTTGAGGAACTTCAAATGCTTCATGTCCAGACTGATGGACAGTATGAAGAGTGCAGTGAATGTGCTGACAAAGTCGTTTCAGAGGAGAAGGAGTGATTTTATTTGCACTAGATTAAAACACTACAGCATTTATACTCTTCCAATAATCTGGTGAGTGTACACTTCCTGTCACACTTTGGCAGCAGCAATAACCCAGTATAAACCCACCTCTGCTTTTAAACATTAACTCCTCGTTTTTTAGAGTTAATAATTAACAGCATGGTAAAAATATAACAGACTGTCTGAACATGCATTTTGACTTTACCTCATATAACTCATTTTCCTCTACATACAGAAAGCTCTACATGCATTTTTGATCATTAAATATTTTGGAATTTGTATTTCAATTAATTGAATGATGTCCTAAGATTAGGTTTATTCTCTTCAGACTCATGAAACACATGCTGACAATGATCTATTGATGTGATTAGTATTTCTTATTTTCAGACTAGCAAATCAGATCCATTCCTGCAAGCCTGCTGATTTAAAGCAGGTGTATGTGCTCTATACTTGCAGGTTATCTGAGTGCCTTCAGTCTCAATAATTCAACAAAACATGCATTTCCACCAATCTAGACTAGTTTGAAAGCGATATGGTGAAAGCTCCATGTCAACCACAGTGTAAATATAAAAAAATATGTGTAAAAAACGTTGATTTCGGCTCTACTTTCTTGTATAACCCCCATTTCCCATCTGGATGTCCTCAGGTGCAGTTGCCATTCTCTGTAGACTGGATTGTGGATCTGAGCAGAAATGACTTCCAACAGCTGCTGAAGCAACAGGTCTTTACGCGTGAACAGCTGGAGTTTGTCCACGACATGAGACGGCGCAGCAAAAACCGACTGGCAGCTCAGCGTTGTCGCAAAAGGAAACTAGACTGCATATATAATCTGCAGTGTGAAATCAACAAGCTGGTAAAAAACCTGTTTTTTTTAATCAATACATGTTTATTAAGCTGCTTCTTGTTTACAGGCGTGTTAAACAGATTGTGTTCTACTGCATATGTATGTTACAGAAGACAGAGAGGGAGAAACTGATGATGGAGAAAAGCCAGCTGGGCCAGCTGAAGTTGAAAACATGTCACAGTGTCTCTGACTTATGCCAGAGGGTCTGCAGCGAAGCCAACCTGCAGCCAGAGCAGCTCCAGGTGTTGGCCAAATACACCTCCCCAGACTGCCCTTTGTCCTCTTTCTTTCCCCACATAGACGCACTCCTTTCACAGAGTGGGTTGCCACTCCAGGTCCAGGCCTGTTCTGTGGGTCTTGATGAGTATGAAGCGTCTGAGGTGGCTTCATCCAGCTCCAGCAGGGATACAACCACAGGAGATGGTCAGCAATCCCTTTAGAGTCACCTCCAACACACATAAATGTAGCTGTGTGTAAAACCCATACGGTCCACCCTGTATCATACCGTATCTGAAGACATAACCACAGACTGTGGACTGAGTACTGTCTGCAAACCAAGGCAGAGGCATACCTGTAATTTCATCATGTATGACAAAACATTTATGACGAGAAGGCTGTAATCAGCACATGTTTTAATGAACTCCTCCTTTTCAATTTAAAAAACAAGACTTGCAGGAAGAAGAATGCATTCCAGGTGTCCAAAACCATTCATTTCCACCAGTTATAAGTCTTTGATAACCCTCCAGCTTTGCAAACGTGCATATCGAGAATGTTAAGATTTTAGCACTGAGACAATCACAACTTTAATCCTAAATCAAAGGGAACAGTTGTCTATGTTATGTATTATATTTGTGTGTGCTTCACTGCCTGATTACCTCAGTATAACACACTTTATTCTTACACAGCACGTATGTACTTTAATTGTTTTCAAAAACATTTTGATACAGTTTGACACAGTAGGCTCTCAGGTGTTAATAGCAAAATTCAACATACCATACCTCCTGCAGACAGTCTTGGTTGTCCTCTCTCTATATAGAGTGGTATTTTGCACCAAAACCAGACAAGTCAACAAATAGACTTGGCACAGTGTGCCGTGTTTACCCTCTGGTCGTATGTCTGGCTGTCATATTTCAGGCTGTCATTGTGGTTGCACGACCACAGTGACACAGCTCTTCTAGGCTGCACACACCTCTGACAGCTTTGCTTTGACTCACTAAAACAGACCTCACATTTGCCCAAGTGTGTTCAAAGTGCTGTCTAAAGAAACAGTCTCTTAGCAAAGCATTTATACATGAACAAAGCACACTTTTATAATCATCGTAATCATCAAACAAGTTCCACATTATGTCTGTCCTGCATGTTTAGGATTTCCATTTCTATTACATGGTATATTGTGTTACCCTCAATGTGGTTATCTTTAACACCCTTATCTAAATTACTGTCAAGGGTCAAGTGAACAGTGAAGCAATAAGTAATTGATGGATTCAGCACAAGCATACTCATACTTTGTGTCTCCTGCACAGTCAAGAGCACATTTATTTCTATTGGCTTTGTGCACCTATTTCTCCCCTGCTTATGGTGGATATTTGACACTCAGGACAGCTTTGCAATTACTGATTCCTCATGATCAAGTTTGACTGTATTATATGTTCATATAGTATTTATAGATTTATTTTCACTCATTACAATCATCACAGTGCAGCTGTTCTTAAATTTGTGTAGAAAATTAAATGATAATACTGTAAATACACATTCAGAAATCAGGTATGCATTGACTTCATGAGCAAAACACTGAATAACCACGTTGTATTTTGAACAACAGTGAGGTTTGAGGGCGCTAAAACATCTAGAGGTTAAAGACATTAGAATGTTTTTTCTCCCAATGGGCAGACTTCAGACTGCACATTCAGTCAAAGTGAAGCATGATAACGCTGGTGCTTATTGCCCTCTAGTGGCAGTGCATGTACAGTGAATTGACATAGGGCTGGACAGATGTGTACTACAGTATATGCTGCACAAGCTGCTTTTCCACTGTGTTCATGTATCTTTAACACACAAAAATCACTGTATCTTTCTATGACAATGTCCAAATGGATTCCTGCATTTTTGAAGCAAAAGTGAGACCGAACCAATCAACATTAAAACAGAAAAAAATACTCCAAACAGTATAAAAGATGTTTGTTATGGTGCTCCATTTATAAAGGTGATTGTTAGTGCAATGCAGTGTTATTGAAAAATCATCAGTAGGTTAATGAGATGTAAAATCTGCCAGTGTTCCATGTGAGTGATGAATAGCTCATGGAGTCTTCAGAGGACTCATCTTTCAACCTGGACAGATGTATTAATGATTTAATACCGTGCTTCGTCTTTCATGTGTCTCCCTCCTGAATCTCAGTCACTCTCTCCCACTCCTCTGTTACTTTTAATTTACTTTCTGAGTTTCTCTTTCTTCTCACTCTTTCTTCACTCCTCCTCTTTCCTTCATTCTCTCTCTCTCTCTTCCTCTCTCTGTCTCTGGAGGCTATTTTAATTAGCAGAGACTGATATTTCATCTCTAAATTTTCTTTCATGCGAGCAAACATAGCGTAATACTCCCCATGTGATTAGAAAACTATACTTATATCTGTAAATCACAGTAACGTTGGCTGTGCTCACTTAATATTCAAGCCCCTATCATAAAGAGAAAATTAAAGGAAGATCAACTTGGCCTAATAGATTTTGGCATGAGGGAGTGGGAACCGAGAGTTGCTGAGGTCCCAGGGCTCAAAGATGTGAAAGTCACCCTAACAGAGGTCATTTGCTTGGGAAGGCATGTGCTGGTGTTCACACGCATGTCATTAAGTTTCAAATCCAGTCATTCCCAAGTGGCTGCACTTCACTTTAACGTTTGTGTCTGTGTGTGTGTATTACTCACTTTGTGGGGACATATGTCTGTTTACACAGTCACATTGTGGGCACTCATCTTCCTTATGGAGACAAACACAAGCCCACATAACGTAAATCATTAAACTTACTTAAGTTAAGGTGGTTATGGTTTGGGTAAGTCAACATTCTTGCTACATAGTGAGGAGTTTTTAACCATCAGAGTGAGGACAGTCTTGGAAAAAAAGAAGTGGAAAGGGACATTTTGGCTGGTCCTCACAACTTCAAAGGGCTGTTTGAAGGTTAAGACTTGGTTTTAAGGGTTAGGTTAGAATTATTGTTCGGTTAGGGTTTGGGTTAGGCATGTAGTTGCAATGGATAAGGTTCGAGTGAGGGCCCAGGGAATGCATTATAACAATAATGCAGGCTAGAAGTATGCATGCATGCAAATGTGTGTGTGTGTGTGTGTTTCTGAGCGGACATCCAACAGTGTTTATCTTTGTGGTTTTTCTGTAGAAATGACACGTCCTGTGAGAGACACTATGAGTCAGTCCTGGTTATATGTAACCCTATTAGGCCATAAAAGTTTAGGTTAGTATAATTTGTATATTTCCAAATAAAGGAGAGGTTATAAACAGCCTACCAACTAAAATGAAAACGGGGGGCTGTTTTCAGTCAATACCTTCATCTATGAATTTTCAAGCTACTCTGAAGTGAACAAAATGCCTGCGGTGCTGCTAACTTGACAACAGATGGCACCACATGAACAATTAGAGAGCAGCAGCGAGAGCAGGGTGAAAGACGCTTGATCAAATCAGTTCTCGTCACTTCTGTCATCTTGACTTGTTGTAGCTGAATTATGCAACTTTCTACATGTGATTAAGCTGGCTGAGCGCATTCTGATCTAACCGAGAGTTATCAGTTATAATCTGTGTGAATTTGGTCTGAGGAACATTTATAATGTGGTGGAATATGTGACTCATTCGGTGCATCTGCTTGTATTTAGTTTACCTGCACGCGCTCTTGATAAGCTGTCTCTAACCTTTTGTAATTGCAAGATTTGAGATTTTCTTCCATGTCATTTTCTTACTACCCTCCAACGTCTTTCTCTCTCTCTTTCTCTCCCAGAGAATATGTGGGTGTTTTCTGGAGGTGGTTCTCTGGCAGAGCCGAACAACTACAGCGAACACAATATGTTGGGCTCATAATCCCAGTAATGAATAGTTAGATCTATGCCAGCTGTCATAGGAAGAGTTAACCGACCAAAACTTAAGGGGATTTTCTTCCAAAATGAAATGAACATTTAATTGTATTCATTTTTCAATTACAGCTTTGAAAGGTAATTACCCAGCACACTCTCACGACTTCATCAACATTAAGAACATTAAGTGAAGAGTGAGCTTGTATGTAGAGCCATGTGCTTCATTTATGTAAGACTTATTTATGTCTTTTAGATATTGATGAATTTCAGACAGACTCATTCCAAAGTGGTTATATAGCATCTTTGGATCATTTGATGGGTTGTTGGTGGTGATGTCTTAACATGAGCCAAGAGCAGACGACCAAATCTAATCCCTCAGGCAGAGAATAATCCACGCAGTCATGTGGCTCCCTAATGAGAACCTGAGAGTCCTGGATCAGCCTGAAGACACACACACACCCACACACACAGACAGACAGTCGTGTTTCCATCACTTTTGGGGACATTACATAGACTTACATTCATTTCTTGGACACTTTCTCTCACTATCACCACAACTTACCCTAAACTAAACCCAGGTCTTCATCCTACAAATTAATGATTTACATTATGGGGTCATGCATTTTGTCACCATAAGGAAACAGATTTATGTCCCCACAACCTGAGTAATACACATCCTCTCACACAGACACACTCACACATTTCTCAGTATAAACTAATAACATTTGGAAGCTGCTTCACTGTCTCTTACAGAGATTTGTGAAGCTTCAGTAAAGCCTGACACTGATCATGAGGCTGTAAAATGCTTTGGTTTAAGGTTAAATGGCACGAAGGGTCACGTTATATGAATGTGTTACAAAAACAGGGACACGTGAAATTAGTTAATTTATTTCATACTACTTAAAAATAAATAATGAACAAGAACAATCCCCAAGTGGTGCTATCAACTGAAGAAAGTAACATTAAATCAGTGGTCACAGTATTGTCCCTAAAAGACAGGCGCACGTGTGTATGTGTGTGTGTGTGTGTGTGTGTGTGTGTGTGTGAGTTCAAATCAGTCCAACAATCTACAGTGTGACAGCGTGCTGATGTCACATGGTGCATGATGTCACACACCCTCATGACGAGCCAAACGAACACTGTGGAATTGTAACTGCATTGTTTTACTCTGTCAGGCTCTCACGTGCGTGCTGAACATTACCACAAAGGACTCACACAGCAGCACATGACACTGTTGTGATCAGGCTTACAAACACTGTGCAAACACCACTGATGAACAATGTAACATCACTAGTCACCTACAAACCTACTGATTTCATCCAGCTTTGGCACATTGTTCACTCAGGGACGTGGATATATATAAACTTCAGTATATGTAGATATTGATGACAGTGGATTCAACTACCTAGCCTTTTACAAGACACTACTACCAAGTACCACAGAGGTGCAGGGTCACCAAAAAGAGGAAAACAACTTCTCAAACATGCAGCCAGAATCAACTTGTTGGAAGATCAATAGAAGTACTGCATCTGTGGGTGTGTAGTCGAGCCTGTGCATGGTTTCTAAGATGTGTTGTACACACTGTATGTGAGAGAAAAGGGGCAGGGGACATATGAAAGCAAGACACTGGAAGCAGCCATATTTAGAGAGGACAGAAAATTTTCCAGGATGAGAAACAATAATGGAGGATAGAGCGGAGTGGGAGAGGAGAAAGGATGAGGTAAAAAAAGCAACAAAGACATGGAGGGTGGAAAAAAAATCTGTGTGTATGTGTGTGTGTGTATGTATGCGTGTGTGTCTGCATGGTTGTGGGTTCAGCGAGAAATAGCTTCACAAAGACGTTAGAGGATACCCATAAAAAAAGACTTGATCTAGTTACCATGGATACAGAGGGTTCAGCTTTGGCAAGTGAACTCATGAGAATGTCCAGTTTACATTCAGACAATCAACACAATTTTCCTCCTGATGAAGGAAAATAACACGCAAACACAAATTAGCCAGTTCTAAAAAAGAAAAGCAGAAGTAACTTTGATAGCAATATTGTGGCTACGACGGCAAATTATACACAGCAGGACAACCACTCTCTTCCATTAGCAAGGAAACATGTCTGACAAGCCTTTTGTCCCAAACTGGCTCAGCAAATTCAACCAGGTGGGAGTCCACGGAAGAGATTTACTTAAAACAACAAGGATTTACAAGAGTGTGTAGCTAAGCAATGGAGGCAGTGCATGGATGTGTGCATAATGTGCTATGGAGGTGTTATGGGTGCAAACCAAAAGAAAGTGATGCAGGGAGCATGTAAGCTGCAGGAAGGGAGAGACATGCAGAAGCACATGGGCCACCTCTTATAGCCTACAGGCCCAGGTAAACTTAATCAGCTGACAACACCCCCATGTCATCCAATTGCCTGCAGAGGTTGGCCAGGAAAGCCTCCAAAACAGCTGGAAGGGCGTCACACCTTTGATTACTTAAACCTGAACGACTCCTGAGGAACCACCCACTGGCTATAAAAGAACTAGTTACACTGGGCAGACTTGTTTGTTTGTGTATGTGTGTTTAACCCTCCTTTCCTTTGCAGTCGCCCCGACCAAGCTGTTGCTATAAATACGTGTGTTGTTACTGAAATTGCCTGATTTTAAATATGCTTTACACAATAGTCAGTTGCTGGAAAGGTTTAAAGCAAAATAACACAATACATGAACCAGCATTACACTCAAAAAGCATGCTGTAAATAAATTACAATTATGATAAAAAAAAAGTAATGCATGTGCAAAATTCACATAATTATACAACAGCAACTCTGGGATCCGCTGAACGTGGCTTTCTTTGGCTCTTGCAGACCATCGGTACAATAAGTCTCACTTTTTCACCAAGTGTGTGTGGAGGTGAAGGTAAAGAGAGTCAAGGACTTTAAACGAGTTACCAAAACCTCCGAGTCTGTGTGATTTTAGGTTCCAAAAAGTCTGTTTTGATTGCACTGAGAATACAAACATGCAGAAAACGAAAGTCTTCAACTCTGGTTTGGACCAAAGAAGGCAAACTGTACCATCGCCAAGGCTCGGAGGGCCGTGTGGTGTGCTTGTGCCTCTTTGTCCTACTGTGTCTCCATTCTGTTTGGTCCTGCCGTCGCTCATCTCTTTTCATTATTTGAAGCAGCCAGAGCAGCTCATCTGCCTGTTGGAGTTGAGCTGAGGCGAGATGGTGTCTGGTATCACGCTCTTCAGGATGTCGCTCTCTGTGGCCATGATGTGCTTGACCAGGAAGTTTGCAGCTTCAGTGATGTTGAGATTGTCCTGAATAGATAATCTGCAGTTAGTTTTTTGCTTAATATCCTGTCTGGCATTTGGATTGTCTGTATTATGGCACAATGACAAAAGTAAAAGACTGTGACCGCAAGAAAAAGACATCTCAAGTAAAAGAAGTAAACATATGATGGACCTTTGGAAAATGTTATTTTAATGGATTCTGTTTGGAAAAGTTAAGCGTGTGAAGTACACAATGTTCCAACTTCATTTCCCTTGCTGTCAGCATGCTATCACCTTCATGAGAACAACAGCATGTGTGCACCTTAATGTGTTTGAAACTACTTCATATGAATGCTGTAAACATTTTTTTCTAACTGCTACCAAAGAAGGGCATGTTTGTCTGTTTGCACAACCAACCTCCTACACCTCTGGCTGAACCTGGACCTTATAACCTTTGACCTTTCAGAATGTTGAGTCTTGATGCCACCTGAGGGGCAGCACATTAGTGTCAACAGAGGATGTGTGAAGGAAGACAACATTTGTAGAAATTGTAGCTGGGTGTCAGCACTACAGAGTTTTTGGATTTGCATATTTAAATCAATAAAAGTTGGATGAAGCTCCGACCGTAGAGCAGATACAAAATCTACTGAATGAATCTACTCAAGGAGAGGAAAGATTAAATTAGTTTCCTTTGATTGGAAGAACTCCTCTCAATCCTCTCAGACTTTTAACTTTTCACTTCAATAACTTGTTCTGAGCCTGCTTTGTGAATGTATCAGAGCCACTTTCCATGAAAATATGAAATTCCAGTTGGCTCTGTTGGGATGTTTTTCACTGACTGAAGTGACCTGAGTGGGAGATGAGCTCCACTGAGCGCGTCAGCCACTCACTTCAAAGGCCTTCAGTCTGGCCCTTTCATTGTGATGTTGGTGACTAAAGCAATACGTCAACATTTTGGGACATACACAGTTATATGAGAGGATAGATATCATGCTTATGTCTATCTGTTAAATATGAAGCCAGTTAACTTAGCTTAGCATAAAGACTGAAAACAGGGGGAACATCTAGCCTTATTTGTGTGAGGGTATAAAATCTGCCCCACAGCACCTCTGAAGCTCATTAATTACAATATAAGTCACTATGCCCAGCCATGAAATAAAACTGCAATTAGTGACAATTAGAGGTGCTGGTAGATGGAGATTGTTAGCTTTAGACAGAGTCAGGCTAGATGTTTCCCATATTTCCAGTCACTATGCTCAGCTAAGATAATTGTTTCCTGGCTCCAGGTTCCTATCTACCTGGCAGATATGACAGCGGGATCGATCTTCTCATCTAACTCTCTGCAAGAAAGCAAAGTATTTCCCCAAACGGCAAACTACTCATTATTACAAAGGCCCTAGGGAAAGGCAGGAATACTTTCCTCTTCACACATTGCAAATGACGGGCAAACAAGAATATCTCAACCACGCTCTGTTCTCACCTTAGCAGAAGTCTCAAACCACCCGACAAAGCCATGGTCTTTGCAGAACTGGTCCATTTTGATGCCGTTGCTGCTCAGCTCCCTGCCCTGGTCACACTTGTTAGCCAGAAGCACAGTGGCAATGCTCTGTCCATCAGCCAGCATTAGCTTGGAGTCCAGGTCCTCTTTCCACTTGATGACGGCCTCAAAGGTCGTTTGCCGTGTCACATCGAACACTATGAAGGCTCCCATGGCTTCACGGTAGTACACTCGCGTCATGTTTCCAAACCGTTCCTGACCTGTGATAAACACACACACACACACACACACACAGAACCTCATTCATTAGTGTGGAAACATTGTTATTCTCGGCCATCAGTTTGACAAGAGATTCTCATTGTTTTCCTCCGCTTTCGCAGCAAAACAGCTAATGCAGCTGGCATTAGGACTGCAGTTAGCAGTAGCTGCATTCCTATGAAACAGCAAATTCCTGTGGTCTTACTGTCACGTTGCACTTAACCAGATGGTCAATGCAACGGCTTGTTCCTGCTGATAATAGGCCTACTTAAATTAAACCTGTATTTTGCCCTGACTTGCAAAGAAACTAACCTTTAACCTCAACTATTACCATATTTATACAATGCATCTGTGAGATAATAACCGTGTGAAATGTCTGCGTGCATGTATGCATGTATGTGTGGTCATTCCTGCTGTGTGGAAAAGAGGTGCTTGTGGAGCGGGTTACAACAGCTGTCAACATGACATTCCCCCGGGGTGTGTGTTCTGCTGTCTAATGTGAGTACTTGTTGGACCTGCATGTGGGCGTGTGCATCCGGCTTGTTTTACATATCATGCCCTCTCAGCAGAAAAGTTTACATGGTTGATAAATATTAATGCCTGAAAGTCCACTTATGGCTTTGCTGAAAATACTCTGACAAGGACAAAATGCTGCCATTTGCCTCGCGAGTAAGAGGAAATGGAAAATCTGACAGGACATGGATTGAGAACTTCCTCCTTTCATGCAAGAGAATGAACGAATGATTTTCATCACTCACAAGGAGCCCTCGACTGCGGTGGTGTGGCAGACAAATGCACACGTCACACGTGTCACCTGACACGCTGTCATTCAATGAACTGATGGTGAAATTTAAAAGCTTTCCATGTGAAATTTACCACTCTATTAATGATACTCCTACCAGACATTTCATGCAGGTAGATAAGACTAAAGCAGACTTCTAATCTCATTTGATGGATCCAAATTCACTGCTTGAAGCATGTGGCTGCATGTTTCTGGTGTGACTGAGCAATGATTTGTTTTGTTTTTCGGCTTCAATGACACTCCTGTGACTGGCCTTTAAATCTCCCTCACATGGGCATAATCACATGATGCAGCAACATACCTTGAATTAGTGTTTGAATGACAGTGTGCCTGTGTGTGTGTGTGTGTGTGTGTGTGTGAGAGAGAGAGAGAGAGAGAGAGAGAGAGAGAAAGGATACTGTTTGTGTTAGATACCAGCTCTCCACAGTGACAGTGCAGCTTTCTGCTGTGAATGTTTCGTAATTTTACAACGGTCACACCTCACTGTCAATCTGAAGATAAGTCATATCTCCCCAAAGCATCAATACTTCAGGAACTGTGACAAGCTGAAAAACATCCTGACTTTTCATTTTTTTCAGAGAATATGAAACTGTGTCTTAATTCTTGCACATTTTAAACACAAAAATACCTCGAATCCAAGCTATCAATGTTGTGTAATAGTGCTGCATTATACCCATCAATGAGCTGTATTGGACCAGTTTCAGTTGCTGATAGCAGCAGCAGATGATAACTTCATATCCGGAAAATGAAATACATTAAAAATGTTCAATTTCTTTTCTGTCCCACCTGCAATGTCCCACAGCTGGAGCCGGACAATCTCAGAGTCCCAGTTAAGCACCTTCAGGGCAAAGTCCACTCCGATGGTGGCTCGGTAGTTGGTGGAGTAGGTCTGGTGGACGTACCGCCTGATGATGGAAGTCTTCCCCACCCCCAGGTCTCCGATCACCAGCACCTTATACAGGTGCTCCTTCCGGAGGCTCTGCATGCCGTTGGAGTGTGACGGGTGATTGGTCATCCCACCTGTCGGATCTGAGACGCAACAGCCTCCAGAAACTTTGAGTCGGTGTTTAGTGAGAGTTCGAGGCTTCGTCCTGCTGATCCCGTGTGCCTCCCTCCTCGTATTGGGCTTAGGAACCGCCCTCCCTGTGGGGAAGTGTGTGATCGGCTGAGGGGCTGTGCGGGAACTTGTGACCTCGCCTCGTCACTCTGGGGGGACGCGCAGTGCGCACAGTTTAGTGAGCGCGCTGCGCACTAGTTCCCGTTGGACTTAATGAGTTTACTGCCACAATACGCTACGGTTGTCATATTTTAACCTTAAGGGTGGTACTTGTCCTGCCTTTTTGTACTGTAAAAAGTAAACTGCTAAATTTAAAATCCACACTGGTTATCTACCCCTTAAATATCTGGTTACATGCAGCTCAAGAACGCAGTCATAACGCAATTAAAACAGTAATATCATGTGTCCATGTATAAACTATATTAACACAGTAAGATAAACATCTTTAGCTAATATCCCTTTTCATCACATTTAGTAGCATATGACATCCAAAGGCTGGATCAGGCCTTTCAAACACGGCAAACATTGGCTCCTCACTTAAGTTAAAAAGAACGCCTCAAGTCATACTTATGTTGTCATGTTGTCTCAAAGCTACACAAGCACCAGGAGTAAACCAGAGAACCACCGTCACCAGAAAAGCTGGTCCGAGGTTGAATTCTGCATGGGTTGTTCTCAGCTATTCATCAGTTTATGATCCAAAGAACATTAATATAATGTAAGCAGCTCATCCTAATCAGAATTCTGCTTTTCTGTGATTTTGGCCATAATTGGATTATTACCTGTACGCAAACAAATTAAATCAAAAACACACAGAGAAGACAGAAGAAAGCTCAAGAAAATTCTCATAAACCCTCAGGCCTGTTTAGAGAAGCATGTTTACAGAGACATCAGGATTTTCAAAGTCCAACCAGAACCCCATGAAGCACGGAACACAGATAACTCAGCAAAGTTAGACAAATAAGGCCTGTTTGTGTTTCTTTCAACAGATCTCAGACTGGAGTTATCTGCTACATCTACCAACTGGATCACAGAGTCCTGAATTTTTGTGCATAGTGGCTGGCAGTCTCTTCTCTCAGCCTGTAGCTTGATTTGCATGTTCAGCTCTGGTCTAAACTGGACTTGTACTCTGGGGGATTCGACACAAGGGCTATTATGTCATATGAGGGGTTGCACACAGAGCTCTACAGGACGGTGACTAAACTGACAACCTGCTGCTTCTTGCCGCTTCATAGTGTCTCGTGATTTTGGCTTTTCAGAGTCTCCCCTCTTGCCTTGGACAGTGTCCACACACCACTGCTGGACAGAAAGCAGTCGAGGTGATAATGCTGAACTGCTTGTTTTCTGTTGCCTTTAATAACACGTGCATGTTTGCCAAGTCAGAGATGAGTAAGGCTTGATTGTACATATGTTCCTGTAAACTCAACCCCCATATACTCTCAAGCCACGAGTTTTTGATGGTGCGAAATCCAAAGTTGTCTGTAGGAGTGGGAGAAATCATCAGATGCCTCCAGTTCCAGGACAGTAACATGTCCTAGCATGCAGCATGACTGCATATAGACTATGATCTGGAATATCTGTTGACTCTTAGTTGACACTGTATTATATTCTGTAATAAATCTACGAAGGTTATGATGTTCAGTGTATGTTGAAGGTGTTGATTCAGCTTTATGGTCGTTTTGAGGCTGTAGTTTGTGGTGCTGCTGAGTTCTATTATATCGTACTGAGAGCTATGATGTGCATTCATATCAGGGAGGGTAGACTATGTAACATCATACACCACCGTCTCATTTCAAGGATAAACAATGAGTTGGTCCACTGAGGTCTTTCTCTTTCTCTCTGGGCTCATCAAGGCTATTACGCTCTCACTATGAATAAACGTTGCCCACCTTCTCGCGAATATTAATTTCATGGAACAATTCTGGTCTACAATTTACGGCGTAGGAAATTATATCACATGTTATTTAATACAGAGTGCCCTAGAAACTCTATTTCCCATTAGGTTTATTAATTATCGCACTGTGATTTGACACAATTATCTTCTTATTTAGAAAAGGCTCTGAAGTAACATCGACTCAGGTGGTGTAAAAATAACGCAGCACACGATCCAGTTCTGAAGGGAACGTGACTCCATAAAAGATGATCACATTAATCTGAGAAATTTTAATTTTTTTTTGAAGTGTCATTCAAAAAGGAGTTATCCAATAAATGGAAAAAAAGCACCTACATATTGTTATACAATTGTTGCCACAGTAAAGTAAAGAGGTAGAGTATACTAATATAATCATGAATCATTTTGAGACTTTTCAGCGTTTGATTTTTCAATATTGAGATAAAATCTTGTTCCTGTAATTGCAATGAATATCTGTTATGCAACTGAAGCATTCCTACAATCCAAACAAGGAGCAATTGCAATTGCAAATAATTGTTCAAAACAACAACAACAAAAAAACTATATATATATATCACTTTTTGGATGGAAACCTTTAATGCAGCACAAGTCTAAATAGTAAGTTCTGTCTATCTGAAAGGCAGATGAAGCGATAAGACCAAGACAAACGTCTTCTGCAGAATATGTCAGCGGATTATTGGCATAAAGGGTAGTATGCACCTGCAAAATTTCAGTTGGCACAAACCTGCATGCAGATATAAGAAGTGTCTAGGATGATTTTTACATTGAAAACCAGTAAAAAATACTGCACATTTCAAAAACATGAACACATTCCTGCCTGTGTAAACATACAGAAAAACACAACCTAACTCCCACGTGAACATAATCAGTTACATCTGCCAGCCTGTGAATCCATACTATCATTAATCTACATCCTCCAAAATACAGGCCAAAATACAGACAACAAAAGAAGATTTAAAAAACAAATATTCATTGAATATATTCAAGCATAAGAAACAACATAGTCAAGATGTCATAGAATATAAAAAATAATATCCTCCACATAATGCCTGACGGATTAGGATCTAAATGGGCTTACAGTAGGATTCTCAGTGTGAGCCCATTTATAGAAACACAATGTAATTTACTGCAGTGAGACATTGGCACATATGTAGGCAAAAAGCCAGACTGGAAACAAGCTGTTTCGCAATAGATGTCTGCAAAATCTGGCACACTTTCAGTTTGCTTCTCTCCTCCTTAAAACTAACCTTAAATACACATCAACATCACTAATAGTATAATTACTTTTGCTACTGCGTCTATTAATCTTAATTGGTTTGACAGGTACGATATTAAAAAATGTTTCTTTACAAATATAACTTAAAGAGTGCAAACAAATCATGACATCATGCAAATTGAGAACGGACGGCGGCGCTCATTCGGCAGGTAGGAGTTGAAGTCAGAAAGTATTTTGGTTTGGACACATCCTGAGGCGGAAGATCGTTTTGGTCCACTTCAAATGAGAACTTATCGTACATTCAGCTAAGTCACGTTTAGACAAAAGATTTAAAGAAGACACCCAAGTAGTCCATAAGCTCTTTGTGGGTTAGACACCTGATGATTTTACGTCCATTGAGACGACGTCTTACATTCCCTTGAGACGTAAAGAGCTCCTGTCCTCTCAGGGTGGTTTCATTCAATGTTCTCTTTCCAAGAAAAGGGGAGGCCACTGGGAACTCTGCACACTGAAAAAAGCTGCTTTGCATAATGCAGATCTGTACACTTTCTCCTGTATGATACAAAATCCTTACTTGTGTCATCCATGATTGACAACAAATTAGAGGGCAGACAAAATGTGTCAGGTTTGACCTTCTTATTTCAGTTATTTGAGCTATTTTCATGCCTTAATGTTGATACAATCAGCATCCATTCAGATCTCAAAATAGGGCATTTTTTCAGTAACAAAAACATCACATATACAGAAAGTCATCAGCAGTAATATTAGCAACAAAAACAAGTCAGACTCTCAGTGCTTATAATATTAGATGATGCAGAAAAGAAGAAGAAAAAGAACAAAAAACGAAATACAACTATCTTTAGAGTTCTAATACATTACCTAAAAAAGCAAAAATCCAAATCCAAAGAAACGCTGAACATAAATGTTTGTAAATTAAGATTGGTAACCATTTTTGAATGAAATTGAAATGTAATCAGCGTTTTTCCATTTGTTTTCTTAGCTTATCAGTATTTCTTTGGGATTTGTAAAGTTAGAAACCTGTGTCAGTACCTGTGCCATTTAAGAGTCTCTAAAATGCCCGTATGAGTGTTTCAGTTTCTCAAGTTTTCTCAAACTCACTTGGAGACAAAAGATCAAGCGCTGACATTTCTTAACTTAATTATCGCATTTAGTATTTGCAGTCTTGCCACTGGTATTTTTTCTCTGAGTCCTCTCAATGGAGGCATGCGTGGGTGCATCCAGTCTAATGCAAATGCACATATTTTTGAAAAACTGCTTAAACATTCCACATGAAGGAAGGCATCCGAGAGTTTGGTCCAGTCTGAAGCTTTGTCTTTTGGAGTTTTAAATACTCCCGAAAGAGGATAAACAAGGTTAAAGAAGATGTCGAGAGAGCAGGTTTACAGAGAGGACGAGCTCTGGCTGTAGTGTTTCAGCAGCAGCTGGTCGTATTCGGCCTCAGAGGCTGGGGACATCGAGGGCGTGGAGCTGCCCTCGGAGCTCAGAGATGAGTCTCTAAACGGGGACGGAGGCGTTAGAGCCACCAGCTCCTCCATATCCTTTGCTCGCCTGCTGCTCACGCAAGTCCCGGCCAGGTGCTCGTAAATCTTCCCTGTTGGTCGATTCTCACAGAAATTGGAGACGGTTGCCACCTCAGCGTATGTGGTGACCGTGGAGGAGCCCTGTTTGCTCCTGGGCGGGTGGTACTGAGGCGGGCAGGGGGCAGCATCTGCAGCCACCGGCAGAGCAGTGGTGGAGGTGGAGCTGACGGTGACTCCCCCTGGCAGCATCATGGTGTTCAGCTCACTGATGTTGGCAGTGAAACGGTTAACCACACAGCTGATTTGGTCCATGATGGTGGTGCCCTGAGGTTGGCTGCCAATCATCCCAATGCCGATGTCACCCACACCTATGATATTAATGTCCCCACCATCCACCACCCCAACACCCTGGCTGTTGTCCCCGCCTCTTCTTCGGACCCCGGCAGGGTGCTCAGGTACATAGGTGGGTAAAGCTTGTGCCTCCTCCCCATCCTCTCCTTCCTGGAAGCCCCTTGCCTTCGCTGCATGCTGGCTGATGGTGGGCAGAGGTGACTGAGGGGGGGAGCAGGTGAAGGCCTGAGACTCCTGTGGCTCTTCGCACTGCTCTTTGACACCAGTGTCCACAGGTGTATCTCCTTCTTTTGAGAAGGGCTTGATGATGGCTGTCTGGTTCACCTCCACTGCTTCCTTTTTCTTGACATGGAATGACATCCTCTTCCATAGGTTTGGCCTGTAGCTGTGCTCATTCTGCGCCCATGTCACCGATTTCCCATTGGAACTGCAAAACATATGAAAGACAATCAGATCTGCTGTGTAATTCTGTGTGTTACTGCACGTCTTTTCAATAGGTAGACACATAAATACTGCTGATTACAATCATGCCAGAATAACATCGAAAAAAGCCCCCCCCCCATCTACACTGATGTTCATGCTCTACTTCTTCTTGCCAGTACTTCTACCATCCCCCGTTCTATCTTTTGCTTTTTGTGTAGTTCCACATCTCCCTCCATTTTCTTTTATCTTCCCTAGAAAGAGAAATCCTTAAAGGCAGTAGGTCTCCCCTGGGAGTATTTAACCCAAATGAGGTAGCCTTTTCTCAGCTCAAAGAGCAGTTGTTCTTGGTCTATCCAGCCTGATGTGGTGCATTCAAGCTCTGATTTACTACAAGCAGGTAAAGAAGGAACAATTATTGTTGTGTTCTTGGAAATAATATCTGAGCAGAGTCTTCATCACTACAAATGGACTCATGGACAGAACCAACTTAAGTTTGATTGGCTGCAAGAAACAAGTTTAGATTTCCTTATAATAAGCCAAGCAGGTAGTTTGACTGCTATTAGACTGTCCCTTCATGTCTGCAGCATCCCCTATTGGCTCCTTCTGATTGGACTTTTTTTGTAGACCCTGAAGTTCTTATCTAAGGTAAAATGCTGAGTGATTGAAATGCAAATTATAATTGGGCTGCTATATTTTAAATTGTGATTATTGATCTGATCCGACAAAACAAACAGCTAAAAGGGAGGTGGAATTGTTGTTTGATGGATATGCCGAAAGATGACATAATTATATTACAAAGTACATAAGTAACATGACGGTCCAGTTGGATGGAGTGCATGCAGTAATCAATGGCAAAAAAGAAACTGACATTATAATACCTGAAGTATTTTCCCTTATTTTAAATGCTGGGGACATGCGTGCAGGAGAAAACATGACTTAAGAGCTTCCAAATGCAGTTTACAGATATGACATATAATATATACAACTCTTTTTCATCAGAAACTAAATGAGAACTACTTCAAGGAAATGTTCTCTTAAGAAGTGTTATGCAACTGGGCACAGGTGTTTTAAATACTGAGGCATTAATTTATTCATAGTTTAATGCCCACTTAGTTCCCCTCATATACCTGATGTTGTCCTGTGCAGACCCACGGCGTCGAAATAAGTTGGCCATGCTGCTGGTGGATTTGCCAGACTTGGCAGCTTTCTTGGCATCACCCACGTGCATGCGCACCACCGTGGATGTTGTGAAAGCACTCCTGACATTTTTCTCAGGCTTGGCAAGCATGATGTACACCTGACCATGGAAATGAACAACAAACAACTGTCAGCATAAAGATGTAGGGATACAAAAATAACACTAAAAAAGGAGACCGAACATTTTAAGATCTGTGTGAGTTTTTCAGTGTAACTCTGCTTGCGTGAGACTATGTGTTTCCACTTCTTACCTTTGGGACAAACATGCAGCAGAGAGCCACAGTGGCACTGAGGCTGACACTAAAGCACATGGTTATGATCTTGTAGTTGGAGCCAAAGTAAATAGGAACAAAGGCCAGCCAGATGATACAGGTGGTGTACATGGTGAAGGCAATATACTTGGCCTCATTAAAATTAGCCGGAACATTACGAGTCTGCAGGAGAAAAGAAGAATATCATTTTTAAAGGAGTGTGAGTTGAAGTAGAAAGGACAGGATACAAGGGGATGAAAAAAGAGAAGATGTCTGAGTGCAAAGTAAGAAAAATGTATAAGTATAATGTGTGCTGAATACCTTGAAGGCGTAAAAGGTGCAACTAAGGATAAGCAGGCCATTGTAGCCCAGAGGCGCCACCACCCCCAGAGTGGTCAGATTGCAGATCAAGTGCACCTCACGGATGCTGGGGTAGTCATAGATCACCTGAGAGGAGAGAAAGGGAGAAGTTGCTCTAGTTGAATAAATAAATGTAAATGAAATGAATTCCCCATATTGTAAAACACACACACACACACACACACACACACACACACACACACACCTGTGGTGGCTCTATGATAAGAAGCGCCACAATAATCCCCAGCTGCAGCAGTATGAGTAGGAAGGCGATGACCAATTGTGCGCAGGCGGACATAAAGCGCGGTTTCTTGGTGCAGATCTTCTTCTTGCTGCCTGCCAGGATCCGTGCTATACGGTTGGTCTGGATCAAAAATAGATCAAATGGTTTTGCAGGCATCACTCACATCAACTGTGGATAATACTGCTCGCACTGATTCATAACAATAATCCCCCTTTTCAGTTCTCAGATCTTAAACATCAACCTCAGCCCACACAACAGATCCTTGACTTCTACCACGACTCCCTTACAATTGGCCATCCAGTCTCTGGAAGTAACTCTTTTACTCCTGCCCTTTTCCTTAGAGGCCAAAAATATTGGACTTTGATAGCAGACAAGTTGTCTGATCAAACTAGGTCATTAAGATTAGAGAGGTACCATAAATTAAAGATACCTTTGCTATTGTCAGAGTTAAAGTCTTTTCAATGCATTGTTCAGCACACAGAGATGAGCCCACACTGTAAAAAACATTTGTCTTGAGTAATTTATTCCCATGTGCAATATGTCTACCAGGCTGACTCACATTAACAGCTGTATTGTCTAATTGGGTGTCTGTTTGCAACATCGTCGGCAGCTCTCTCCTCTGCCAGATCGCCAACACGGTATACTGCATACTGTATGTTCCTCATTTTGTCCTCCACCTCCTCTGTGAGTGTGTGTGTGTGTGATGAAAGAAGTGAGTGTCCTTCAACAGCTACTTTCAGTGAACATTTTACATTTTTGTTCTGCTGACTTCTGAACCTTCTTTTCAAGTTTATCTCGCTCCCAGCATCCTGTTTCACATGGTAGTGTGTCAAAAAATGGAAGAAACAGAGAATTTTAAATCTCAAAGCCATTTGATCAGTCCTGAATTGGGAGGGTGCAAAGACAAATTTGTACGTTGAAGAACCTCAGTGGCATTGTGGAGCTCAAATGAGCCAACTTTAACTCATAACGTTTCATAGGAAGTGAAACATGAAGCTGACTCAGACCAAGTATATCTGTTCCTCTATCTCCTAGTAACAAAACAGAAAAAAAAAGTACCTTGGTGACCAAAGCGGAGTAGCTCATGGCAGGGGAGAGGCCGATTCCCAGCCGCTGGAGGTAGCAGTAGATGATGTGGGGCTTGGCGATAAGGCTGAAGGTGCACAGGTAGCCCAGACATATTCCAGCCAGGATGATGTAGCAGAGCTCACGACTGGATGACTTGACAACAGGGGTGTCCCAAAATCTACAGATGGATCAAATTTATCTAGGTTAGCAGTTTACCTCGTACCAATGGGTTGTATTGACCCAAAGCTAGTGTCACAAATGCAAAGGATCCACATATTAGTAACATTCAGCAACAAATACTAACAAGCAAATTTAGCTGTATGGTATAATTACTTGATAAAGACAGAAGTAACAAAAAGTGTAGCCATGAGGCCCAGACAGGCGAAGACCACTGCAGCGATGGGCTCTGGATCCCCCCAACGCACATACTGCACCGGGATTCGCTCACAACCTGAGGGACACAGAGGGGGCAACAACACCCAGAAGTGTTCAAGCAAAATCTGGATTTGACTGCAAGACTTGCATGTGACAGCATCATAGTTTGATGTGGATGCAGCTAAAGAAATTCAGTCATACTACATATTTATTAACAACAGTTTCATTCATTCATTCATTCATCTTCTATACCCCTTGTATCCCTTTCGGGGTTGGGGGGGGGCTGGAGCCTATCCCAGCTGTCAACGGGCGAGAGGCAGGGTACACCCTGAGCCGGTCGCCAGCCGACTGCAGGGCAACACACACACAAGCATTCACACTCACACTCACACCTAGGGGCAATTTAGAGTCACCAATTAACCTAATGAGCATGTTTTTGGTCTGTGGGAGGAAGCCGGAGTGCCCGGAGAGAACCCACGCATGCACGGGAAGAACATGCAAACTTCACACAGAAAGGCCCCCGCCTGACCCCGGGATCGAACCGGGAACCTTCTTGCTGTGAGGCACGCGCACTACCTGCTGCGCCACCGTGCCGCCCAACAGTTTCATTGTTATGTGTAAAATCTTCATACAGGAGGGTCATGAGAGATGAGGCAAGTGTGTTGTGACAGACAGAACAGAGTGATATCCAGCTGAACACAGCTGTTCTGTGGAGGATACACATAAAACGACTGGCTTTATGTGTTTCTTCAAACTGCAGAGGAACAGAAATTCTGTTAGAGACAATAGAGCACTGCAGGGATGACGTGTTTTTGTAGGCCAACCGGGAAGTTAGCTCCCTCAACAAAGAGCCAGTGGGATTTTTCCACTGGATTTTGGATTGTTACAGAAAATAAGCTTAGTAAGGTTAGAATTCCTTTTTATTCAGATGGACAAACTTAAGAAGTGAACATCACTTTCAGGATTTTTGAAGCGTAAATGCAATCACCACAAGTTAAAAGGGACTTTGTCACCATCACTAAGCTTCCTATTACACTATACTAGACACATTTTACTATAAATGAATACATCTACAAATTGAAAAAATGGAGTCTGTAAAGGTGGACTAGCAAGTTTCAACCTTCGTAGTCTCTTTTAGCCGCTTTTTAGCAACCACCTGTTTTAAGAAATGTAAAAGCTTTAAAATTCACCAGTAGCACACTTAATGTCTTAGAAAAAAAACTCAAGCTTGTGGAAACCACAGACCCTATTTCAAGCATCTAGCCAAAAACCTATTAAAAAAAGCCAATGACTTTTTTCCTGCTTTGTTCATCATTCCTGCAGCACTTTATATGTGTTTATATGAGAGGAAGAAAAGGGATTCAAACAGTTTTTACAGACTTCAAAGTTAAGACATCTGGCTTCAGCCAAATCCTGTATTCTGGCAAGCATCTAAAGTCTCTTGGAGTGTGTACAGTACATGAGTGTTTGTGTTGATTTCTCCGCAGTAAGAGTGTGTCTCAGTTCAGTGTTTGCTAGTTTGTGGTGCGGGTGGTACATAAGATGTAAGGGGATTTTGGGTGCACCGTCAGTGTGTGTCCCAGATTCAAGGCTATTCTGGCCTGTTTGGAAAGCTTGTATTTGTAAAGTGACAGCCACATAAGAAAAGTGCGTTTACCAGTGAGGTCATCTGTGGGCCAGGAGCCAAGGATACAAGCTCGACAAGTGTACTCATCAAACACGAACTCGTTCTCCTTGCAGGGAGTGCAAGTCCAACAGCAGCTCACCTCTCCTTTACGGATCACCTGGAGACATGCGCGCACACACACACACACACACCGGTATGAAAGGGTGGAAAGGTCTCAAAGCTCCAGTGGCACTTTCCTGTAGCTAATCTTACACTCTGATGGCCAGGCAGAGCCGGTACATGAGGATTTCTTCATCAGGGGATCAAAAGAGGAGCCTTTGTGTGGAAATACAATGAAAGTAAGCTAAGGAGATGGAGGCATGGCAAGCCAGTCGTTCATGCTGTCACTTGCAGAAACCTCTTTTGTCATCTGCATGTTAGCCCTGTGATGGTAAACTGGGACAGAATTCATGGATGGATAAAAAGGAATACAGGTGGAGGGAGCAAAGCATTAACTTTGAGCCAAGGTGTGAGGTAGGT
Source organism: Chaetodon trifasciatus (assembly GCA_037975065.1). Classification (NCBI taxonomy): domain Eukaryota; kingdom Metazoa; phylum Chordata; class Actinopteri; order Chaetodontiformes; family Chaetodontidae; genus Chaetodon; species Chaetodon trifasciatus. The sequence goes on from JBBMOE010000011.1 coordinate 1,588,206, forward strand.
TTGAAGAAATGCACTGCTAACATGAAAGAAAGTAGGGAATGACTCCTATCTGTTGTCAAGGTCGGCACAGATCAGAGTCAGATTGAGGAACGTGGGCTGGGGTTTACAAATATGCAGAACCTCATGCATGAGTCTGGAGTTCTGAATTCCCAACAAGCTGCCATATAACACAGAGTCAGTGTAGAGTGTGTAGGAAGAGTTTAATGTTGGAGACTTTTGGGATGAGAAAGAGGAGGCAGACTGCAGTGTTCTCGATGATTTGGATGGGCTGCAGGGAGTTACAAAAGCCCAGATGGGACATGATTAAGGCTTGAACAAAGAGCTTTGCTGAGTCCTTGGTGCGGTACTTGAGGATCTGATTGGACCAGTTTTGTAGATTCGAAACATGTGGCACCAAGTCAAGGCTGCTGTGTGGGTCGTCTTTCACAGTTTTCTTCAGTGGAAATCCAACATGTTCTCCAGTAATATATTCGCAAAACTGAATGATGATAATATAGCCTGTGAATTTACATCATTTGTAGCCTGAGGAGGTTGATATATGCTCCACTGCATGCATACAAATAAAAAGGGAGGTACATTTCCCACATTTACTGCCTCTTGAATTATAGAAATTTGTTGAAATTTTAAGAAATTCAGCATACCATTTCAAAACACATGTGCTGGAGTTGTGCATACCTTGATCTGAGCCTTCTGGCAGGGCTCAGAGCAGACTGACTGGATGACCTCACTGCTGTTACTCCAGATCTCCTCATCGTTCATCATGAGGCCACCCTGGTCCCAGCTTCCCACATGGATGTAAGCATACTCATCCTCGCCTATGCGCTTGAAGTTCATGATTTCATATCTAAGATGAAACACCATATGCATAACATTTCTTTCTACTTCATTTCCCGATTCCAATCATCTTTCCCCATCATCGTTATCCTTACCTGCCAGGTGAGTCTCCATTCTGGTCAAAGAGGATTGTCTCCCCAGATACGCCAGTAAAGTTGGTTTTCATCAGGAATTCCAGCAGCTTGCGGCCATCGATGGGCCGCATGGACTCACACAAACCCTGGCACCAAGAGAGGAAGCAAACACTGTTAATACCGTCAGGCCCAATGTGAAAGCATACAAACATGCACATTACTCATTGTCATACCTTATATCCTGGACAGAGAGTTTCCTGCATGGCGTGCAGACCGTATGCCATAGAGTAGATGGCATTTATGACAAAGCCCATCTTGGTGTCTTGGGCATACTGATGGCGCAGAGACTCTCTCCCTGTGGAGAACAGAGACCTGCTCATAAGGAGAAACCCAATCGCTGTAATCTCAGCAGAATTTTAGGAAGTGAATACAGTGTAAAGTGTGTAAGGAGGTGTGTGGAACTTGATCTCTGTGTTGTACTAACAGGTGCAGGTGCGGTTGTAAATGCTGCTCTCCTGCGGATGTCCCCTCAGCCTGCACTGGAAGCGATGCTGCCAGAACTCAGGGAACCAGGGGTTCCTCAGGTTAGCGTCGGGCTTCAGGTTCAGGTAATAATCATCGAACCAGGTCACATACGCCGACTTAAGCTTTATAGTGATTCCACCAGCTGCCTCCCTCTGGTAGCCATTGGTCACATCGTACCTGTCTGCCCAGCCATCACTGGACAGGAGGACAGGCAAAGGTACAACAGTTAGAGTAAGGATCAGTCCCAGTAAGACTTCACATTTGACATGATTTCTTCTTCTTTATTTTATTGTTAAATTAAATTAAAGAGAGACGCAAAGAATAGGCAAGTGAACCTAAAAATATAGTTTCATAGGTGGTGGGCGGAAACATCATTAGGATTATGAAGTCGATGCTGAAGAACAGCTCCCAGCCTGCAACTAGCACTGGACTTCTCTGCACTGGGGTTCAACACTTAGACCAGGTTCACAATTACAGCCAATGAAACTGATTTGCCCAACGGAGGGATAACAAGGTGGCTGACATGTTGAAATAGTTCAGCGCAGCAGTCCAAGAAGCAAATGTTGCAGTGACAGCCAACATTAACTCATATTAAAAATCACTTTGAGACAAAATATTTCAGAAATCAAGCCTTTAACTAAACACAGGATTAAGGTACAACAAATTACTGTATTCAGTGTATTCAGTGGTTTTAGAAAGCACTGTAACACCTGGTCCATGATTGCAGTTTTAATATGGCCTGCTCCAAAAATCGAGTTGGTTGCTTATGACTGTATTTTGTCCCACTGTTTCACAGATTGAAGGAGACAGGTGGCGCCTTGCAAAATGAACCTAATGACTGCTCTGCAGAGAGTTACAGTAGAATAAAATATTTATCATGATGACTCAGATGTACCAACACAAGACTCAGTGGGTGATGAAAATAGAAAGTATTTGCTCACAAATCCAAGTTGAAGAATTGTGAAGTGAATTTTTTAAATGATGTTCATGTGAAAAGATAATACAGAGGCTGATGTTGGGACGAGCTGGCCAGCTGGGATAGAGAATGTTTTTTTCTTTTCAGCATGTTATGTTGTGTTGTATGCTTTGCTCTGTATGTGTTGCTTCCATGGTCGCATAACTTTGTTTGCAAAGTTTGTGTCTGACTGCTGATTAATTAGATCTCTGTGGGCTCATAATCCGTGAAGTCCACTGAGACACACTAGTAATGAGGAGCATATTGATTTACTTGACTTTCACCACTTGAGGAGCAAATATCTCAGTGCAGATACAAGCCCTGCATTGCAGATACATATAGTCCTTGTTAATGTATTTTCAATTAATTGATTTGTCACTTGGAAATGTTACTTAAATTATGAATTGTTTCATTCTACAGGTATAGGTACAGAAAGATACCTGCTGCTCAATAAGCTTTAAACAGCAAACAAACACCAGCAGTGCAGACGCATCTGATGTGCTGTTTATTCAAAAACCTTGTGGGCTTAGACTCAATAAGCTATTTCATCAGCAAGCCGTTTGAAAAGGTTTCTACTCTGTCTATTATTATCTTTCCCTCTGGACACTTGTCTACAATCAGCAAAGACAGAAGGTTGATCACACCTCCACACACACGTGCAAACATGCAAACACGCACACCTCACTGAAATGCACTCTTCTCTTTATAGCTGATAAAAAAAGCAAAAGAAGCCATTTTTGAAAACTTCGCTAACCGAGCTGGAGTTACACAACAGTTGTGTGGGTGTTTTTTTTTTTTTTTTTATGATGCCTGGTTCTCTGGGTGAGGTAGGAGATCATTTCATAACACATCCTTAGAGAAGCGAGCACAGAAATTGCACACTGGCATAAAAAAGACAGGAATGGATATGAAAAGCATGGAGGGCTTTGACTCTGGATAGTTTGAATCACTCTTGAACGAGAGCTCTGAAACCCACACAACGACCTGGGAGGGCAATATGCTGCATGCAGCATGGTGCTACACCACCTACAAGCCTGAAGACACACACAAGTATGACACACACACTGAGCTCTAATTGCATACAGCACTGGTCAACTTATCCAGCCAGATCTTTCCTGAGAGGACACTTTAGAACTCTGTAGTGGTGCAAAGTTCAGGCTGGAAAGGTGTCTGATTCTAAAATTAAACTCAACAAGACATGAAAAGAAAAAAAAAAGTGAAAGAGCTGTCGGAATGGACTGGAGGAAAAACACTCTCCCACGACCTAAGCAACCTCGGCTGCCATTGTTTCCAGCTTAGTTAGGTGATCCGACAAGCAGCACTTGCGGATGGGAAGCCAGTGGGGGATCATGTTGCTGCACCAGCAAAAAGTCAGAATAAGCTAACTGAGTAGAACTAAACATAATCTTAACTGTGACTTTAGTATCAGTGGAAATTACTGAGAAAAAATAGCTGATTAATGGATATGAGTAAAGTATAACACAGTGCCACTCCAGTCCTCCTGTCTCGCCTCCTCTGCTATATAGACCCACTGTCTGAAACTGACAGAAAACTTCCAATTAGTAAGTTTAAAATTCAATTCAACAAAGCCAAGATGTGATAAATGGATAAAACCCTAATTAAAATCTTTTCTGTGATTAAAATCTTTTCTTCTTTGAGATGAAAGATCAGATTAATAATGTGGGAAAACAGCTTTTGAATTATTCGTGCTCATGTTCATTTCAGTGCAAGAGGGTTTTTGCAGCAGTGAACTTGGTTTAATGAGGCGCGCTAAATGATGGAGCGTGCACAGGCATACCAGCGCTATGAGGCTGCACTTGGGCTCAGTGGTGATTTGAGCTACATGCTAACATGCTTCTGCTTAGCAAGCACTGTACTGGACCAGTAACAAATTGACCAGATGTATTGACAAATTCCAAACACAAATGTCAGTCTCATGGTGGTGCCAGATAAAAAGTCAAGGGATCACAATAGTTAGTCGGATTCATCATCTGGGAACTACGAATGTCAATGGCAATCCATCCAACAGTTGGCTAAAAACAGAGAGGCTGCACTTGCATGACTGTTTGTCCCATATTGAGGAGTAAGCCTCTTGGAGCATCTTAATTCTATGAATGCAAGAATTTTCATGTTTCCATTGATTTCCATACAAACGAGGTCAATGCTGACAGAGGCTTAGATACAACAGTTCAAAATCGGCTTAAGCAGTGCTGGCAACAAAATAAACAAACAAAAAAACATTATCTGCCCCTTTGGTCTGCACACACACACACACACACACACACACACACACACACACACACACACACACACACACACACACACACCTGACTGATGCAGTTAACTTACTAGAATAACAAGATCAAGCCTACAAAGAAAAGATGGTGTTGAAGAACTCTTAATTGGACACACATGCTCATGTATGATCGCTTTCATGCATATGCATCAAAGACTCTAAGAAGACTCTAATCACCTCAAAACAAAACAGACATCTCAACAAATTCACTGTAATCCTTAAGCAGAGGACATCACCTCAACTGTCTGAAAGCACTGCGTGGCAATATGGATTATAGAGTGTGGCGTTTTGCAAAATGTAGTTCAAGGTTATTTTATGTTTCCTGCTGTCAGGTTTGAGCGACAGCCTACATATGTGGCTCCTAATGAGGAAAGGCATTTATAGAACACCAGGGACGAGAGAGAGAGCCAGAGAGCTAAACCTTAAAATAAAACGCAATATTCTCGGAGAGAGTGAAACCTCCTGCTTAAATCAACCCCTCTCTCCTCTTATTTTTTCAGTTTTATTTGCTATTTTTCATTACATGCATGTCTTTAGCTCCTGAATAGAAAATGCTCATTGTTTGTCTATTCATTTGCCTATTAAGATGGCCATACCTCCTTTTCTTAAGCAGTTGTTTACTATTGTGACAGTGACAATAACAGTATTATTCTATTTAATATTGATTTGTTCATGTACTGCATTTCTCAACATGGATTCTCAGATTGTGGATTGAGTGTTGTGCTCAGGCATGTTGTTGCTGGGTGAATGTGTGTCCTCATTTGACTGGGTTTTCTCGCTGAAAGATGGCCATATACAGCACACTGCTGCTCCAATAAAGCGTCTGCATGAGTGAACCGGAAAATACAAAAAGCAACAAATGCACTGATACAGACCGGATGTAAAAATAGTATCAAGTACATCTAATTTGAAGATAAGCAAAAATCTGCATCTTGATAGTCTCATAAAGGTTTGTCATATTTATACAAAAAAAGGTTAATTGAAAATACCTCAAGTTTCCTAGACCACCATGAAGTTGATGGGTGTGATGAAGATGATAATGAGGATGACGGTGAGAGGACAAAGGCGGCCCCAACAAACACGCCTTGTCTGATGAGGCTGGATGTCTGCAGAGACTCTGGATTGGAAATGAATACACAACACTAAAAAAACACAGGCACAATGGATGAATAAGAAATGCCGCCATAGACACCACGACCCACCGCTCACCTTCCAACCAGCAGAAACTCTCCCACCAGACGCTGTCGCCTCATGGCCATCAGTATCCCTCGCACTGTCATGCCCTCGCAGAAGCAGGCCACCACCCTGGCCTTGGGTAGGTGGCCTCGTAGTTTCTGCAGCAGCTTGTCAAAGTTCTGCTCTCCTGCGTTGCTGTATATCTTATCAGAGTGGGCGATGCAGATGCCCTCCTTTGCTGCCATGTCTTTAAAAGCCTCCATACCGCTCTCGCCGTAATTACCTATGGAGGTGAAGACGTGAATAGAATGGTGTTCATATACCCACAACACAATGGTGCACGCAAAACCTGGGGGGCTGTTACCTAATTAAAGCTAACAAACCGAACAGATTGGACCGTGACACAATTCTTTACCCCACCAGGACTCTTTAACAAAGCCGTTTAGCTGCGTGCAGACAATCAAACACACTGATGTAGTGCCAGCACTTTTTTGTCTCCGTTGTGGGAACTATTAGGGGGTTAGACTTCCCCGCTTTTGCTGGAAATGAGGTCACCTACTTTCTGCACTCTCAGTCTAGGCATGACACTGTTTGAGGTCCTTTTCATTACTACGTGTGAGTTTTACTCCCATATGTGGCATGCCTCCATGAGTGTATGATAGGATTTCATTTTTTAAACTGTATTTTTGCCACTATTCAAATCTCTGTTGATGCTGCCATTTCTGTTTGAGTTATATGTATTTTCTTTTCTTCTTGATATTTCTTTCCTCCCTTTGTACCTCTCCGAGAGGCCGTTTTATCATCTATGCAGCCAAGATTGTAAATAAGAATTAGATTGTTGCCTACGGGTATAGGCAAAATGTAACTGAAAGGAGGCTGAACAGTACAGTGATTCATAAGCACTACTAAAACCTCTGGGGCTACAATAAATGTGGAATCTTACATCTGTACTTGGGATATCTTTGCTCCTTTAAACTACCAGTTCTGTTAGTTCTCATTATGTTTTAAGCAATTTGGTGTGCTTTATAGCTGCTGACGTGGGAAGGTTGATATCATTTACTGGGTCATAAACCTGGTTTTTAGTTTATGCAAATGCAATGCAGAGTAATAACAAGGTGCATCTACATTTGATAGATCGGACATTATAATGTTGGACATTATAAATTTTTGCTTTGTTTTGCTGTCATGTAAGTAGGTAGCAAACTTGTACAGCACTGTCTAGGTCAGATAGGTAAATAAATATAAACAACAATGCAAATGAAATCATTTTGACAACATGCCACTGTCTACTGGACTCTGCAACAGAAATGTTAAAATATAGGGCTTTTCTTGTAAGAAGACTACCCATGACATGAGGTTTTATCCTCGCAAAGAACATTTGGCATGCAAAAGATCTTTTTTTAAATCCTGCTCCACAACAGTTTGGTATTTTTATGGAATAAACTGGAACGATCCAGTCAGGATTTAGCACTTATTCTGATCAAGAGGGATTTATTCCATAAACATATGGCCTCATGTGAGCCACCATGAGGTTAAAAAAGAAACAGTGAATGGATGAGAACAGTGCTGAATATTTAGGCTGTTATTGAGACTGATGTAAACGCTGTTCATTTTGTTTCTGAATAGGTGGGATTAGTGATTAAGACTCGGATTTTTTGAAGTTGTGATAACCCCATGTGTCTGACCAGTGCCGCAAAAGTGTGTCACGATACCCAGAGAGTTCAAAGCTCATGACAGATGTTCCCTGGGAAGCTTTGCCAGTGATGAACAGAATTGCAGAGAATATATAATCAGAGCTAATTTCATAGAAATTTCATATTCCTGCCATAGATATAATGGCCACCAGTGTAAAGTCACTGTCAGGTTTTACTGGGAGTGACTTTATGCTTGGTAAGTGAGTGTGCATGTGTATCTGGCTCATTATGGCTCCAGTGTGCTTGCTGCAGGAGGCTATTCACACTGAAAGTGATATGCAGCCATGATTTGGCTGGGCTTTTATGTTGATGGAAGGTCAGAATGTCAGAAAGTAACAGTATAATGCTTCTCTCTCTGGCCCTTCACACAGAAAACTCAAAAAGTAGTGAAAGCAAGAACTGAAAGCAAAAACTGAGTCAAGCACTGCCCACAATAATGCAGATATGCCTTTTTTCATTTCTTACCCCCATGTTTGAAAAAATAAATTATCATAAGCCTCTCAAAGATACCATTTACAGCTGCACTTTTGTATTACACTACAACAGATGGCACAGAAGCAACTGATAAACTGGCAACTCACTGTAGACGTCATGAATGTTGCTTAATCCATGTGTAAATAAGGATGAGAGACAGAGAGAGAGATGAAAGGAGAATGACATAGAGACAAATGTTAAGTAGTAATGCAAATGCATGCACAGCCTCACCTTCTGTGTGTATTGCAGACACGTAGCTCCAGCCATATCGCTTCACAATGTCCACCATGGCTCTGGCCTGTTGCATATCTGACGGCACCACTCTCATGAAATATTTATACAGACTCTGTTGGAGGGAATTTACATGTTCACAAGTCTGGAGGTATTCTTGGTATGTTCCCATGTGACAGCTTGTCTACCAGTCACACACACATCCAAATAACCACTATTATGAACCTCATTCCATTTAAACTCCCTGTACATTGACTTCCAGGCGACATTTAGAGCACATTTACTACAAATCAGATGCTGTGGTATTTTAGATTATCTAATGTATTTCACCTGGCCTCCATTAATCATTATGAAATGAAAAACCACAATCGCAATGCAATGTCTGCTTTTATTGTTGTCATAGCTGCATGGACATCGATATAGTTACAAGTCAGGTTAAGTCTATACTGCAATACAATGCAGCTTAAGCAAAAAGCAGACTGACAATTCAAATTATAATATCATAATTGAACATTTTCGAAAAACTTTCTTGTTATTGTTTTTGCTAACTGGTCTCACCTTGTCACTGAGATCCATGCTCGTGGCTGAGTAAGCTATCTGTGGGATGTTGAAGAGCTGGAGGAGATTTTGCACCTGGATGGCCACAGAACTGGATCCGGGTCCGATCAGTCCCACGATGGGCTTCTTTCCCTGCATGAGCATGCTCCCTGCCTCGACAGTACACCTTCCCTGGCTCTCCTCCTCTTCATTGGACACTAGTGTGTCCCGAATGAACTCAATACTCTGCTCCAGCGCCACCGCAGAGTGCCAGCATGAGTCCCTGTCGTAGAAAGATTGGGTTCACACTTGTTTGGGCAAGCAGCATGGGAATAAGAGGAGGATAACTTGGAGTAGCCAACTGGATGCTTTTTAAGCACATAGTCTGGGCTTCACGCTTGTGAAAGAATCATTTGACTGACACGATTTTTGGAGCAGTGGGAAGTCTGCAATCCAAAACTTTAGCCAATGCTAATGTGAGGTTTCAGCAATCTGAGTCAATCAAATCAAGCTGCTATGTTCCAAAGTCTTTTTAGTGCAAATTAGCCTTTTTTCAATGTTCCCTGGACAGTGTTTCCCTGCTGAGCTTTGGTGGACATACTTCCTATTAGTCACATGTAGGTTTATTGACATAGGGTGCAAGATAAGCCTCACCTTAGCTTCAGCTGAACAGCTGAGTGATTTTTGTGCAAAACAGACTGCAGCTTTTTCTCCCTCATGTATCACAGAGATCAACTCTTTCCACATACATATGCCGTTTGAGTGCTGTAGAAGCTTCCACTTGAAAAAGTCTGAACCTGTTGACTGATTTTTAAGACAACCTTTCCAAGCACCCTTTGTCAGTAGGTCAGATTACCCTGCTGGGGTGACCTGTGGGTCTTAAAAGGTTTGCTGCAGGTTGCTGTACTTGGATTCCTGCTGCTGTATTTTTTACTTTACTGCCTACGCTCTTAAGTTACCTGTCAGTCTTCTCTTCTGGCCTAATTCCTCCAGCCACAGTTCACCTGTCTGTAGCCAGCCCTCCTCAGTTACTTACAGGCTCACTGGAAGTGAGCAGTTGTTCTGGTTGTTCTTGTGTCTGCTTGCTGATTGAATCCCTGCCTATAAGAAGTCCTTACATGATATTTTAAAGAAACAGTTTAAGCAGTGGCAAGCCTCTAGGTGTTATCCCATCCTGCATGTGATAAATTGTACATTTAAACTGACAACTTCAAGAGGATTACCACCTTAGACATGCACTACATGCATGCACTTTGTTATCTATCTGGTCAATTTATTGCTACATAAGTACAACATGAGAAGTTTTGTGTTTGGATTCTGACCTGATCTCGCAGCCCAAGGTGATATTCGGGAGGATAGCGGGGTCTGCGTTAATTCGATCCAGAGTGTGCATCATGGCCTCCACTCTCTGGATCCCATACTGCTCACGCACCGCTCCACACTTTCTCTCATGGACCTTTGCAAAGTGTAACACAACTGGATTACTAACATGTATCATATATGGAGGAAATGTGCACACGCATAAACACACACAGCATATACCTTGTCTGCAGGTGGTTGGTGGTGGACAGAGAACAGAGCTCCTATGATGATGTCGCCGGGGATATGCGCTAACACCCTTCTCTCATTGTTCTGGGCGTTGACCCCAACCTGGTCTTTCAGGCCCAGCCAGCTCAAATCAGCTCCCAGGAACACACTCACTGCCAACAGCCTCACATAGATCCCTAATCTATTTCCCATCCTCGTGTTCCTCCTCACACCTCCTGCCATCCTCTGTCCTCTTAGAGCTGGAGTTCAGAGGAATGTGTTGTCTTTGGCATGGTGCTTGTAGTGCCAGGGGTAAGGGTTAGATTCCTGAGGGGGAGGATATAACCTCAGTGTGTTGTTTAACAGACAAAACTTGAAGATTTTTCAGTACAAAACACATCTGCATTTTTATTTTATATTTTACACTGATAAAATATTTTGAATCACGTGGAAAAAAGAAAAGCAGGTTGGGCTATTCAATCACAAAGTACAGCTTATTTACAACTTTTTTTTTTCACGGTCTTCCCTAAATATATCGAGTTGCTGTCCACGGTTCTGAAATGGTGTTGGCAGCATGCCATTCAACTTTCAACTAAAATTGACATCTAGGCTGGTGGTCCAATAAAGAATCAACACCCTGTGTTAAACTCATCGTCCGCCCTGTATTGGAGAATGCATCCATTACAATGCGCACCCCATACCCAAAGTAAGAAAACAACTTCAGCCTACCTCTTCTGTGCCAGCAGCCGCGCAGATGCCATTCCTTTTGAGACCGTTTCCATCACAGAGGAGCAATAAGAAGAAGAAGAAGAAGAAGAAGAAGAAGAAGAAGAAGAAGCGCTGCCGGTTTCTGCTCAAGCTCAGTCTGGCGCCTGGCTACAGCAAACTGCGAATAGCAGCAGATAATATAGCCCGTTATTGGAACATGTTTGACTTACTGACGCACACGGCGCCCCCCCCTCCACACCCCTCCTTCTCCACCTCCTCCTCCTACTCCAAAACAGTGGAAGGCATGGATCATCAACAGTGACTAAATTGGTCCTGTGGAAACTGTGGAAAGCTGCGGGAGGCGAGCCACACAGACGCATGTTCAACATGAGAAAACAAAGACATAAACAAATGTAGATGCAGGGATACGGGCGACTCGCATCAAGATTGGCTTTATTGGCAAAGTGTGTGTACACATGCAAGGAATGCGACTCCGGTTTAATCACTGTTCTCGATGCACTACGCACAGGCCAACAGCTTAGAACACGGAAAACAAATGGGGAACAAGTAGAGGTAAAGAATGGCACATAATTAATAAAAAAAAACATCAGCAGTGGTGTTACTGCGGGTTTCCTTTTCTCTTAACTTCCTACTGGTCCTCGTCTCTTTCACCCTTTTAACGTGACTGTGGGAACCGACTCGAAAGGATCAATTATTCATTTATCAGACATCATTTAAGTGGACCGTTAAAGCTTATAGCACATCCTGTTTCAACCGACGTTGAACTGAAATGGTTCCTTGTAACTGGGAAGTTACATCTAACATCCAGTTTCAGTGTATCTATTAACCAGAGTCCCACTTCTGCCAAATATCACTAATCAAGATGGAAATAGTGACCTTCACAGTCAAGTCTTTTTGGCTTGGTATGAATGGTTTTGTTTTGAGGATCTCTTGTGCTTGAAGTCGTTTGACTCTTCACAGTTTGAAATCTGGAGTGACTAAAATTGTCATTACACTCTGTAATGTTATGATAGCGTCCAGAAATTAAAAGAAGAAAATAAATAATTATAAAAGAGAAATGATCCTTTAATGCACTTTCTCTCTCTTGCCTGAGGTCAGAGCGACCCCAAACATAATTAAAGGTCTGTTTCCTATAATATAAAATGCGTTTTTCACCTGGCTCAATGCATTTCTTTCCAGATTGTCACAAAACCCAATTTTTGAATCAAAGTCATTTAAAAACATCATGTTACCAAACCAGAAGCTCTTTGTTCACAGGGGACAATAGTGAGCTGATAAATAGGTAATTATAGTCTCACATTTACACTGCAAACTGGGTCAGTTTGACCTCAGTCATACAATAATCATGTAATCGTGGTGTTTTGTGATGACTGGTTTCATTTGCAGGGGGAAACTAGGAAATAAGCACCTGCAGTTTGGGTGCTGTTAATCCATCTATGACAGAGAGGACAAGACGATACTTGGAAGTCACAGTATTCATTTACATTTCAATGGTTCAGTAGGTGAGTCCACTGGTTTCTGGTGTAAGATGCAAGAACGACATAATTTCAAGCACAGCTAGTTAGCATGGTGAGAATGTATAATGTGACTGCCTTGCTGTGTTAGATTTGTGATGCACATCCAACAACAAAAACCTTTTCAGAGGATGTTCGGAAAATCTAATCAAATGGAGGTCAAATGTGTAATTGAGGATGTTTCTACCCGGGGATTCATTAGGAGGAGGAGCATGAATGAATTTCTGCCAGCAGAATTGTAGTTAGTTGCCTGGGGAGACAGAGAGCGTGAAAGAGGAGGCAAACTGTCATTGATGTTGGAAGTAGTCGCATGGCGCCCTCTGCTGGAGAGTCGGTTCTGTCGTGGACGTTTCTAAAACTCTTCACGCATTTAGCACAATAAAAGCCAGTATGGACGAAACGGTGGATCACTCTTCACTGCTTTCACACAAAATAATTTCAATTAAGTCAAGTTTCAACATTCATGAGCTGTTCTTTCATTCATTTTGGCAGTTTCATTGTAAAAATTGCCACATCCCAAAACTGAACATAACACAAAATTACTGTAAATTTTGTAAATTTGAGTGCAATTTGCTACATCTGAATCTAAAAAATGAAATTGCATGAACTCCTACTTGAGACCTACAACACTAAGTGAATGGGATTAGGAGTTATTTTGCAAAAATGCAAAAAGTAAATTGCAGCATTTCTGATTAATTTCCGTGACATACTGTAAGGTTGAGCAATCAAAGCAACAAAGAAACACTTTTCTTTTTGTTGTACTGGAGTCTTGGTTTGTGATAAATACATAAAAGATGCTTCAAAGACAACAGTGATAGATACTGTTGTGTTTCCTGTTTGTTAGTGATTTTTATGACAAAGTGTTCGTGTTGGCAGACAAATGCCATCAGTGTTGACACACAAGAGCTGATCCTGAGATGTGTGTGTGAAGTATCTTGGTTGCATTAGTACATTTTGGATGTGAGATTAAGTGTTGTGCTGAACTGCATGTTGGTACACCTGTTGGAACAGTTTTGAAAACGTGAACAGGGTATAGAGAAATGTGAGTTTCTAATTGTTAATAGAAAGAAACCAACCTTGCCTTATGACTATCAGATTCATAATCATTAGACTAAAGGTCTAAGGTCAGGATGCACAGTGGTCATAGTCTAAAGTGCTGAAAGCCACGTGAGACAGCAGCATGGAGAAAGCTCTGATGTTTTCTTCTGAGAAAGCATTCTACAAATGCAAATATCCTTGCCTTAGGGAATGGCTTGCTTTTATTGCGCTTTTCTCATCAGCTTGTACTCAGTGTCCTCACATAACTCATCCTTTGTTTTAAGCCCCTGCATTCATTTACACAGCAGGTGATGAGAGACAGTATTGTGGATTCATATGATCACTGTCATTTGACGAAAGGAATCTTTTGTAACA